>WBMZ01006355.1:0-84470 GCA_013400975.1 Atrichornis clamosus | reverse complement strand
GTCCCTCCGCAGAGCCCTCCTACTCTCCAACACATTGACACTCCCTCCAAACTTGGTGTCATCTGCAAAGCTGCTGATGGTGAACTCAATCCTCTCATCCAGACCATCAATGAAGATATTAAAGAGGACTGGGCCCAGCACTGATCCTTGAGGGACACCACTGGTGACTGGCCACCAATTGGAAGTGGCACCATTCACCACCACTCTCTCGGCCTGGCCGTCCAGCCAGTTCTTAACCCAGTGGAGGGTGCACCTGTCCAAGCTGTGGGCTGACACCTTCTCCAGGAGATTGCCATGGGAGATGGTGTTGAAGGCTTTGCTGGAGTCCAGGTAGACACATTCACACTCTTTCCCTCATCCACCAGGCAGGTCACCTGGTCATAAAAGAAGATCAGGCTGGTCAGGCAGGCCCTGCCCCTCCTTAAACCCATGCTGGCCAGGTCTGATCTCCCAGCCAACTTGTAGGTGCCACATGATCACACTCAAGATGATCTGTTTCATAACCTTGCCAAGCACGAAGGTCAGGCTGACAGGTCTGTAGTTTCCCAGATCCTCCTTCTGGCCCTTCTTATGGATGGGCATCACATTGGTCCGCTTCCAGTCATCTGGGATCTCCCCACTTAGCCAGGACTGATGGTAAAAGATGGTGAGCAGCTTGGTGAGCTCTTCCACCAGCTCCCTCATCATCCTAGGAAGGATCCTACCTGGTCCCAAAGACTTGTGAGCACCTAAGTGGCTCAGCACGTCACGAACTGCTTCCTCCTGGGTTACAGGGCGACTATTCTGCTCCCCATTCCCATCTACCAGCTCAGGGGGCCAGTTGCCCTGAGGAGGACCTGTCTTACTGTTGAAAATTGAGGCAAAGAAGGTGTTAAGTACCTCTGCCTTTTCCTCTTCTTCGGTAACTACAGTGCCCCCCACATCCAATAAAGAATGGAAGTTTTCCTTGTCCCTCCTTTTCCTATTAATGTATTTATAAAAACATTTTTTATTATACTTCATGGAAGTGGCCAGATTAAGTTCTAACTGAGCTTTTGCCTCTCTAATTTTCTTTCTGCATGGTCTAACATCCTTAAACACTTCTGGAGATTCCTGCCCCTTTTTCCAAAGGTGAAACACCCTCTTTTTTCCCTGAGTTCCTTCAAAAGCTCCCTGCCCAGCCAGGCTGGTCATCTTCCCCATCGGCTTCTCTTTCAGCACATAGGGACAGTCTGTTCCTGCGCCTTCAAGATTTCTTGGCCACTCTTCCTGGACCTGTTTGTTTTTAAGGGCTGTTTCCCAAGGTACTCTCCAAATCAGCATCCCAAACACACTGAAGTCTGCCCTCTGGAAGTCCAGTGGAAGTTTTGTTGATTCCCCTCCTTGTTTCACCAAATATTGAAAACTCTATTACTTCATGGTCACTGTACCCCAGACAGCTTCTGACCACCACATCTCCCACCAGCTCTTTGCATTGCTACGTGGCAGAAAAAGGGCTAAAGGGCCAGAAGAAAAAGAGATACTGTAAGACAGAACCACATTTGGAAATAACTTTAAAAGTAAAGATCAATCTGATCAACAAGCAAAAGCAGGTATGGCAAAGGAATAAAAGGGATCTTCACTCCCCAGACAGTAATTAGGGAACTTAGTTCCCTAACTGCTCCATACCAAGGTGCTGTCACTACTTTCAGAGACACATCTAGAAGCACAGACTAAGGGGAAAAGGACTGGGAGAGACACTTAAATCTTTAAATGGGAACACCACTGATGTCTGAAGGATTTCACTAACAGCAGGTGCCATAAATGGGGCACTAGTGATCTTTGACCTCTTCCTAAACAAAAATTAAAATGCGACACTTCCTCCCTTCCCTGAAACTCTTCTGCATTTGCATGTATCTAAAGCTACCACCCATTTGGCAAAACAGTTCCACAAAGGATGTGTCAGAAAAACTGAGCAACATCCCTCACAAAATCATAATATTCTCAGAAAACTGATCCTTACAAGGATCTCTTCCATTTCTACATGCAAATGATGAAGGTTTAGCTGGGGATGGAACTGCAATATGAAAAAGAAATTCTGGGGCTTTCACCATGAAGCACCATTTGTAGTTTTCCCAGAATCAGAAGCACAGAATAAATCTCTGGCAGCACTCAATGGCATAGCAAGAGGAACTTTGAGATGGATTATCAGAGAAGCAGAGGAGTATACACTGTTTCTCTGGTGATAGATGGTGACAGCTGAGGGAATAGTGGCTTGCTAAACTACATAAAGAAGAAATTACAGTAAAGATCCACTCTCTTCTCCTAAGGGAATGCTGCCGATGTTATTTAACAGTGAAAGGAGATGTATGCTGCCTTGAAAGATATGGCAGAACACTACAAAGAAACTACTTACAGTGTCATTGTGTGCAGCATAGCCAGTTTTGGCAATCTGAAGCAGATGCACACTGAATCACCAGACAACCAAAACTGCGGGTGTTACTGCTGTTCTAGTCTCTTCTTTTTCCACTTTCTATCAAAATCTTCACAGAGTCATAGAATATGCTGAGTTAGAAGGGACCCATCATAATGATGGAGTCCAACTTCTGGCCCTGCACAAGGACCATCCCCACCATGTGCCTGAGAGCATTGTCCAAACACTGCTTGAACTTTGTCGTGCTTGGTGCTGTGACCACTTCCCTGGGGAGCCTGTTCAGTGCATAACCACCCTCTGGATGAAGAACATTTTCCTAGTATCCAACCCCAGACTCAGCTTCATGCCATTCTCTTGGATCCTGTTACTGGTCATCACAGAGATCAGTCTCTGCCCCTCCGCTTCCTCTCATGAGGAAGTTGTAGACCACAATGAGGTCTTCCCTCAGTCTCCTCCAGGCTGAACAGACCAAGTGACCTCAGTCACTCCTCACACAGCTTCCCCTCCAGACCCTTCACCAGCCTCTGCCCTCCTTTGGATGCTAACAACTTACTGTCATTTTTATATTGTTGCACCCGAAACTGCCCCCAGCACCTCAAGGTGAGGCTGTCCCAGTGCAGATCAGAGCAGGACAATCCCCCCCCTTGCCCGGCTGGCGATGCTGTGCCTGATGCGCCCCAGGACACAGGTGGCCCTCCTGGCTGCCAGGGCACTGCTGACTCGTGTTCAACTTGCCACTGACCAGGACCTCCAGGTCCCTTTCTGCAGTCCCTTTCTGAGATGCTCTCCAGCATCTCATTCCCCAGTGTATATGTACATCAATGTTTCTCCTACTACAGTTAACTATCAATCTTTTATTTCCCTTTTCATTTCACCTATCTTATTAATTTTACTACTTCTCCTATTCCATCTTTATGTATTTACTTTGTTTCTCCACCTTCCCCTTGAAACTAGAAACTTTCTAGGCTTCAGTTTGTTGTATTTTCATATTATTAAGAAAGAATACATTAATGTGACCATTCTCTTTGCTAACATGGCTTCAAATCAGCGCTTCACTCATTTTATTGAAACTGGGATCAGAATGAACTCTGTTAAGTGCAACACTTGTAAACTGACTGCATTTCAGTTCCAGAGCTGAGTTCGAAATAAATATTTATACCTTATATTTTGGAATTAAATTTAAACATGAAATATAAAATAATTAATAAAATTAAATATACAAAATGCTCTTTTTGGATTACAGTGATAATCTGCAAGTTTTGGAATTTAATGCCTTTGTAATCCAGTCAAATAGACTTCACCATTCCTTTGAAGAGCAACCTTGCAAAATACAGAGGGAAAGGCAGAGAGAATTTATCTTGTACTTCCAATTGAAAAGTTATGGTTATTAGAATATGAATATTCTAAAGAATTTCATCTGTAAGAAGTTTCTTTTATGAGTAGACGCACATTATATTACTTGGAAAAGACTAATCAAATCACCTCAATTTTCTTGTTCATCAATGACACATCCATCATCAATTACAATGCCCTATTTTGGCATTTTCCTCCCATTTTATCCTTTATCTGCTTCCTGCTCAGTCAACTTAAACAATACTTTTAGAAATGGTTATGTAAATACACCTCTACTTGCACATAAGTATTTGCAGTTCTTTTCATTTAGAACTAAATTGATCACTCTAAATTATCCTACAATCTCTGAAGTGAATGATGGAGTTGTATGAGCAAGTGATAACTGTTGTGCTGGGAGAAATCAGAGGCACAGCAAGGGCAGAAAACACAAGGGCTGTGGGTGACTTAAGAGGTAAAATGTTTTGATGCTGTCAGTGACTATTCTACAGAGAAAGTGCCTAGGAACGCCACAAGGCTAAGTGCAACTACTGAGCTGGTACCAAGTGACACCTGAAGCAAAACCTTGTTGTAGAAGTTGTCTTTAATGGTAGCTATAAAACACTCAGATTCAGCTGATCTACAGGGGAAATGCTTTCTAAAATAATCCAGCATAATGCACTAACCGTCAGAAAGCGAAGGTTTGGAAAAAATGGCAAGTTTTTTTAAAATAAGCTAAAATTGGTAGGGAAGATAATTATGTCCTTATAGACTGGAGAAAAACTATTAACAAAGACAATATTGAAAACACTTTGCTAATGCATACCTTCTATTGGGAAGGGTTTGATAGAGTGAAAGAAGCCAGTATGACCAACAGCAAGCTAAAGATTCATAAGAATTAAGAAGACATCATTCAAAAAACTGAATTTACAAGCTAGAGAAAAACACAAGAACCACAAACTCCAGCAGTTTAGAGGTAAAAACACGAGTAGACAGGCAAAAACAGTTTAAGCAGCAACTGGTGAAAGGAATTCAAACCAGACATAACTTCTTGCAATCCATGAGGAGCACAAAATGCACCAGCCAGTTCAGTGGGGCAAGGTGATGCTACAGCAAAAAATGGAATTCTTACAGGCAAGAAGACACTGTGAAGAACTAAAGGAATTCTTTGCATGGTATACATCTTAGAAGAAACAATAACTGTTATAGCAAGATCCTGGTGAGTGAGCACGTGCATATTTTGGGAGCATGGAGAAGCTTGGCAAAGGATCTGTCTGAAACTAAATTAAGCGTAGAAAAGGTAATCATACCCATAATCAAAATGAACATCAACAAACTGCCAGGACCGAGCTGGATTCACTCAAAAGAGCACTAGAGAATGAAACAGGTGAATTACTAGTGGTATGTGACCTTCACTTAAAATTATCTTTGTACATGTAGACACAAAAGTTGCAAACCAGTCACTAAAGCACATTTTGGGGAACTACATATAGTCCTGTAATCTTCACGTCTGTAGAAGCAAAAATATAATAACAGCTAGAATTTGTGAGCACCTGGATAAATCTGCTTAGCAAGAGTCAAATAGGGTTAAGGGAAGTTCCACCTTTAAACCTCTTGGGTTTTTCTGAAGCAGTCAACAAGCATGTGCATAAGAATAAGCCAACTGATGCAGATTACATGGGTACTCAACGGGTTTTTTAACTAAATCCACACAAATGGTTTATAAGGAAGATGTTAGGTCCTCAGGTGATTGTAGAACAGTATGGAGAGATGGGCAACTGAATAACTATATGATAGATGTCACAACAGAGGGAGACCACAAAGTACTCTAATATCACATTCAAAAGTAAAAAGCAATAAGAAAGCAGATCAGTTTACTTCTCAGCACTTGTCATACTCACATACAGGGACTCTGAGAAGGAAGTGACACCAAGTATAGAAATATCACCTACAGCATTCACTACAGTCAACCATATACAGAAGTCAAATGCATAGTCCATGGATTGAGCTGCTGCATTTCAACTCAAAACATAACCTCAGCAAGCTCTGTGAAACAAAGGGCTCCACTCTTGAGATCACAGTAGAAGAAATATTACCAGTACTCAGCCTCTGGATGCTCTGTGAGCTTTTAGAGCCAAATCCAGAACAAAGCTTTAGTTAATGTGCATAAAATATTACATGGCAGCTCTGCCCAAATCTGCCAGTTTGACTTGTTTTCTCTTGACAGTAGATGGATAATAGTGTAATGCAGGAAGTCATCTCCTGTGTGAAGCTAATCACCAAGGGGAAAACAGTTCAGGTATAAAAAGCCCCCATACCTTCAACACATTTGAAGGCTTCCTGAAGAGCCCACTGGAGTAAGACCTAACAAATGAGATTTCCTGAATTTTAGAGAACAATACAAAGAGAATGACTACAGAGCAAACAATTTCTGTCCAGTCCTTCGGTGTACGATTTTTATTTGTGGACATGACAGATTACACTTCAAATAATAGGTGATGGGACACTTACTGAAATGTTTTGGGGAAAATATTTAAGATCTCATAACAGAAACTTAAGAGCAGGTAGATCAGTTTTACATTTTATTCAAAAGTTATCAGCTTTGGCTATAAAGGGTTTTAAGTGACACTAGTGATAGAAATGAAGCCAAGTCATCTATACCATACAAAGTCTGCAGAGGGATTCTTGCATTACCCACTTTGACCATGCTTGGCCAATGAAATAAGATGGGATCATGGCATAAGAAAGTGCCTAACTTGTTGTTATTTCTAACAGGCATGAAACCTGAGAACTATGAAACCTGGAAACTATATTTTCTAAACAAACAAAATGGTGTTTTACAGGCAAAATAAAGGTGTGACCATTTCTGAATGCTCTTTTTATGTGTACTGCATTGGGCACTTCTGCCCAAGGCACAACACAAACATTATGACACTTGCTTTGTAATCTTTTCATAATGTTGGAAATGTCACCTTTCCCCCCCCCCCCCCCAGTGTGCCATTAACTAAGTCCAGAAGAGATCTTTAATTTTGCGTGCAGGAATTGATTTAAAATATTTAACTCAAATATTTAACCTGCTCTACTGCCCACGGCAGGGAGACTGAAACTAGATTATCTTTAAGGTCCCATCCAACTCAGGACATTCTGTGGTTCTATTTATCAATCTACCCACTCACATCCCTAGATATAACTTTGATACACATGTGTTTCATGAAATATGTACAGTATCAGTGCCAACAAAGACTGCAGTGTCTAGAAGCCATCAGCCAGGGCCAGCTTTACTCTAGCAAACATTAGCTAAGAGCCTATCGCTTATTTCAATAATTGCAGTTCCACAACACTGTAAATCCCACATCATGAAACTTCTGACAAATCTTTGCAGGACCATAAATAAAGATTGCAAAATCTGCACATTTGCCACCCACAAAACTGAGTTTATACCACTTAATCAAAACCAGACTGACTTTATGCTAGTAAGCAGCAAGTGAGCAGATTTAGCAAGGTCTTCTCTATCCAGTTATTCTGAAATAACTGTGTTGGATTTGTGGAGCTGTCTTTTTTCTGAAACAAAATGCCAATTTTTCATTAAACAATTTTTAATCTTTTCATTTTATTCAATTAATGAAGAAGGTGGCACTCATTCTGAAGCCAAAATACACAGTTAACTGTTAATCTGTATGATTCCATTGCTCCTCCTTTTTTTGTTGTACATAAGCCTCGAGAGTAGAGACTGCATTTACAAACCACACAAACAAACAATATATACCAGCAGAAGAGTTCATAAAACTTTGGGAAATATGAAATGCAAATTGTGACACTAAATAAGTTATTATATGTGACAAGAACCCCCAAGCATGTGTAGAGTCCACACTGAAATTCAGATATACCCACAGGTATGACAAAAAAGGCCTTGCATCAGCTGTCTGCTCACAAGTCTTCTGCTTAAATATGCAGCTTTTGTCTGTAGAAAAGTATATTTTCACAATACTCAAACAAATTTTTTTATTGTACGTGAAATAATTTCTTCCGAAATATATTCCACACCTATCTGAATATCCTCTCTACAACAGATTTATAGAACAAACAGACCTATAGGTTTATGTGGTATTAGTTTTTATTTTTATTCCGTAGCACAAGGAAAATGCACACAATTGTGAGGGTTTACAGTTTCACTAGCACACAATGCATTCATGTCTTGCAGTTCATGGCATTTTTCTTCAACCCCCAGCTCCTAGAGCCAAGAATATTACAAGAGAATCTAAACCTCTGCCCAAGTCTGTAGGTTTAATAACTGTAAAGGAAAAGCTTGTGAAAAAGTGGATCGATTGTTCTATACAGACCAAGAAATTGGAAGGTATGCCAATTTTCTTTCCAGCTGAAGGATTTTTCATGAAAATGGTTGCAAACAACCAGAAGTCTGGAACAAGGGCTGGCAAATTCACTTACCAACACCAAATTGGTGACTACCCAGTAAGAAAAGACATAACTCACTCAATCTTGTTAGAATTCAATTTCTATTTACCAGCTCTGTGTTCACAGGCTGATCTCTCAATAGAGAGAATGAAGCAGAGAAAGCAAGAGAAAGAATCTGCAATTTCATCCAACAGAATGCTACTTGGTATCAGAGATGTCCCATAGCAAAAGCTATGGGGCACTTTGTTCTCTCCACAAAACACACACATGCAAGACCTTCTGTAGTGGTTACTTCAGGCTGAGGATGCTGGTACTCAGCACTGCATTGCAGAACTTCTCAGGGTTGGATTTCTTGCATCTGTACCCTGTGACAATGAACCGGAATGATGCTGTACACAAGAAAAACAAACATCCCTATGGAAGGAAAGAACAGGCTGAAGCAACAGCCTCAACCAAACTCAAGGGGCAAGTATGTCTCCTATGACTCACAAAGTTTAATGAAAAGGCCTGTTACTGGTATTCTGGATCCAGGGCTGTCTACAGCTGGTTTGGAAAAGTCTAACAACAAAGGCATTGCAGAGGTATAATACCAAAGGACTGGTACTGGGAGCTGTTAAGGACTGAAAACTGGGAATACACAAAGAAAAGGGCACTAGAAGTCAGAAAACAGTGCAAGTAAGTGAAGTAGGACCATGTGAATGATAGAAATGGTGTTTTAATTAATAATTGCCTTTTTTTTTCCCTGTGGGATCACTACATTATCCACAAGTGCTGGATGGTCCCATGCTACAAAAAACTGGGGTTCGTTTTTTGCAGGATCCCTGATTCACTTGTTGCAGAAATACATTTTTAGTTTCTAAGGAAGGAGGCAGGGAGGGAATGTGCAAGACAGAAAAAAATGTAGCTGTGGAGGAACTGCATTCTATGCTGCCTTCTGGTAGTAATTCCTATCTCAAGCTGAACTAATACCCAAGACCACGCTGACACAGGTAATACCATTGTATTCTCTGTTTTTCATATGATTGATACAAAACATAAATCCAAAACACAGCTGCAACAGATCAATAGAAACTTTACTTCGAAGTATGAAGCATTTTATTTTTCAGAATAATAATTTTTCTACGCTTCTAAGAGCTCAAAATATTAGATATTTGCTCTACTTCAAGAGATGAACCTTGAGAAGAGGACCAAAGAAACTGTTTTTCAAGTAACTCCTTACCAGAGGAGTCATGTTCCCTTGCATAAGAAAAGGTTTTATTCACTGACACCTGAGTATTTTAGTGCCAACATGATCTGAGCGTGTGTAATGCAGTACAGGAGCAGGATATTATGCACCAGCAAAAATCCAACTTCAAAACAAAAATCCAACCTCCTATTGCTACCAAGAGCTACTATGTCAGCAGGATGTAGATCACTATGGAAAGCTATCAATAGTCATGTGGCAAATGTCTTGTAGAAAAGAGTTCTTATCTGAATTGCCAAAACCAATGCTTCCTTATCAGCTCAGACACTTCTGCATGTTTAAAATAGAAGCACCATCAATTTCTTCCTTAAACACCTTTCAAGTGTTCACAATAGCTTTCCGAAGGAAATGAGAGGGCTGAGAGCTTCTACTCAGCCTGCAACCATTATACATTTGATTTTAAGCCTGTCTCTTGCACTGATTTAGGCAAGCAGTGACTGTTCTAACAAGTCAGAAATCCAGTTCCCATGACAAAATAATACAGCTTTAGTTTCCAGCAACAGAGAGGAACCTGATGAAATAGTCAAAAAACATTTTTTGAAAATTCACTCGCAACTAAGTCTTGAAAGAAACACCTTAAAGGAAAATATTTGAGGGAAAATAACAGGGGCCCTAAAGTCTACATATATTTACATAGATTGACGCATGAAAAGATGTCTTGACTTTTTAACAGTGTGAAATTCAGCACCATATGGTAACACCAACACTATAGGCCTATCATCCAGAAGTTGTTGCTTCTATAGATTAGGTAAAGACCAGGGAGTCTAGCAGAGCTCATAGGCAGAACGCAAGGAAATTTCAGACCCGCTGGCAATACGCAGGTGCTGCGCATTGTGTCTAAGTTCTCTTCTGACAGAGCAAGTACTTTGTGAAGCGATGTGAACAGAACTGATGTCACATGCACATTTTGCATTATACACAACACCACATCCTAACAATTCTGTGAATTTTCAGTCTGCTCTTAAAAAAAAAAAAAAATCAAAGCAAGACTAATTGACATGAAAAATCACTATTATATTTAGATTAAAGCATTGCTTCTTAAAAAGCAACCAAATAGGACAGTTACAAAAAACACAGATTTTGTGAAATTTATCCTTGTATAATACTCATCTGGATACACCGTACAATATAGCTCTGCACTATACAGCTCAGTACTCATGCACCATTATGTGTGCCCTCATATATACTCAACAGGAACAAAAGCCACTACTTACACAAAAATCAGTCATTACCTAGCTCAAAGAAATTGTTTCTGAGACATTTTTGTTGATTTTCCTTGGTCATGGAAACAAAACCCAAAAAATTACCATGATCCTTGGTATGCAATGATGCTTTGGCAGACATATAAAATTGCTGTTTGCTTTGCACACACCCCTTCATTTTTCATCCCAGAAAAAAATTGCAAGAGCAGCCACCCAGAATACATTCTGTCTTCAGACAACAGCTCAAGAGCTTCAGTAATGTGACCGTTGCTACAATGCCCATAATCTACATAAACTGTGACTTGGAGGGGAAGAAGGAAGTTCAGTTTTCATTTCTATTTGTCTTTGACCTCTATCTTAAATAAACAGATGGAGTAATGATTATCAGCACCAGCTGTAACTGTTTTAGAAGCATGGAAACCTGTCCAGTAGGAAGCAGACTCTGGCTGTCAATACTTTTCAAAAAGGCTACAAGCAGCACTCAGAATGCAATAGGTCTCTTATTTCCAACCTGAGCTGGTTTCAAACCAGGAAGATGAGAGGTGAGAGTTTTCTACCCCTTTTAGCCATTCTATGAAGCACAACCTCACAGCAGATATGGTGTTTGAGAAATCCAAAACCCCGATGTTAGGATGCGTGAAACACAGAAAAAAATCCAGGGGGGGTGAAGGTAAACTGCATACAGTTGCACCCCAAAATAAGGGGGGTGAGGGGGGCGCAGGGAACTACCACTACCTGCTAAAACAGAAAAAATAATTACCCATTCAGTACTGGAACTCAATTTCTTCACCTACACAGCTAAAAGTTTCCTTCTCAGAATAGAGCCAGACTCCTCAGGAAACCAAGGAATGCAGAGACTGAAGCAAGAGTTTGTGGATATAGCTGTACTGCAGAGTAAGCGTGATGCTGAGAATCTCGGGCCAATCCGCAGTTTGTGCTTCCTGGCCCTGACAGCTGCAGTATGTCTGTGGCCTTACACTGTCCTAAGTTTGAAGCTTGAATACTCAGAGGATCTGCAAAAAATAATTCCTAAAAGCATCAAGAAATGAAAAAAGCAGCTTCCAACATGGATAAATTCTCAGCTAGTGTAAATCACCATAGATCAACTAGAGGCAGCTACACCAGTGGAGACTTTCATTTACAAGAATGCTGTGCTGTAGGCTGAAAAGCTCACTTAATTTGCAGCACAGCTTAAAATGACCAAACCCCAAGTGATCTTGTGCTAGTACAGGACCGAAAAGCTTTGCTTTACAAATGAAATACTTAACAGTTATATAGCACTCTTGCTACAGAGCATTACTTCATCTTCCACAGCCTGTACATATGTGATGGTGGAAAAAATATGTCTGGTAAATATAATTTTTAAAAAGCTAATTAATATCAATGGCAAGCTATCTTAAAAGAAGTTTCAATAACCAGTGCACTTACCAACAACCAAACACAAACATTTTCAAAGTGTCCACACTCATGAGCTTTAACTGCAAGATGCTTTCCAAGCTTTGGGCATAAATTTTCCAACTAATTCAGAAGCTGCAGTAAAACGTAAGTTCTGCTAGCTTAATATGAATTTTAAAAGCTTTGTAATTTTCTTTTTTTAATTTTTAAAGTGATACATATTCAAGAAAACATCTGCAAGGGCTTACTCCTCACCCTATAGACAGAAATCATAACTCTGTATTTGGCCTTACATCAGGAGTGATGGGAGCTCAATTACGCAGTAACGCACTGCCATACGCCACCATGTTTAATTATAACACAGGGCACCATTAGTACCTAAGTACACTCTTATTTGAACAGCAAAGTCTTAAAAAAATAAAAGGAAAATGAAAAAATATGGGCAATATGTTTAATCTTAAAATGTGAGGAGAGTTTCATCAGTTCCAACACTGCTAAATTAAATAAAATCCTTTTTCATTTGCCTGTCCTCAGTTCATAAAATTAATTGTTTTCAAAATCTGGAAGATGAATCAACTTTCAGTCAGTGATAAATGTAAACAAGCAAAAAGCTGCCTAGGTTTTCTGTCAGGTAGTATGTATTGTAGGCATTACAACTGAGAAAACATTTTTAAATGTGTATAAAAAATAGGAATTTTTATACAATGGAGCTGTATTTTTTATAGTCAGCAACAACATACTTTTTAATCAAAACTAAGCATAAACTGGCCTATCTTTACTGATTTCAGTGCAACTGAGCTGTTCCACAACAGCTCCAGAATGGGTAGAGCTTTATATTATGCTCCACCACACTTTATCAAAAATAAAGAAAACTATGAAAGAAAATACTCCCATGCTTTTCTCTCCAAAAGTGAGATGTACTGTTACAGGTGCAAGACTTTAACAGATGCCTATTAAAAACGTCCTGGTACACAGTAAAAAAAAACCAAAACAAAACCAAAAACCAAACCAAAAAACCCCCCAACATTTGTAAATCCAACAGTCTAGACAGACTATCATCTTGATGTCTAAAACATCAAAAATCATAGGATCTACTTCTCACTCCGTATGTTCTTCCCTCCTCCAGTTTCAGCCTAATTCTTAATTTAACTCATTCAAACATCCCTGCCAGAGAAAGTCAAAACAATAATGTTAAATTTAAGAAAATGCAGAAGGTGTTAAGCATAGCAATACAGTGCCAGTCTACGTGACAGTGTATTAGGAGCTAAGCTGAATACCAACCACCTCACCCAGACAGTGTTCAAATACAAAATATAACCTTCTTCTCCTAGTTATTTTATTAATCTGCAACAGTACATTTTCATTTTCTTACAAAAGGTCTTAAAGTTTCATTTTACATGTAGACCAGGGTTTGACATTTAAAGACACACACAAAATCCACGTCTGCCAACTGTTAATCTGTCACAACTGCCAGTGTCAAATATAACAGCATTTAATTTTATGGTGAAAAGGCATCACAGGTTTTCCCCCTCATACACTCTCCTGGTTTATACATCTATGCTTACCAGTATGCTTAAATTGGCCTTTCTTAAATAACTGAAATATAAAGCAGGTATTAACTTACCTTACGCCCATCACTTGCATGGCAGTTCACATTTAAAGGAGTCAATAAAGCCATCAGTTTTTCTTCATTACCACTCCTGTAAATGAGGAGAAGATTATGGAAAGGGGGGAAAAAAGGGCAGAGCTCTTTGATAGCCAGCTCGTTAGCAAGTATTTTGCGAAGTATAGTATATTGAAATTTGTACTCTGCCATGGAGAATGTCAGTTGGCTAAAGAATCTTCTGAACATTTCAAAACCAAGGGTAAATACAGAAAAGAATACTAAATTTGCAGTTAAATGTATTGCAAAAGATCATGCAAAAACACCTCAATTTCTCTCCCTAACACTGTATTTCCTCTACCTATTTTTACAAGTCCTTGAAATCCATTTGTCGAAATAAATGTTCTGAATTTAACATATTTTCATAGCATATGGCCCATAACATTTGAAACAACTACATCCTAAAACCCAGAAAATTTTTAGAAGGGTTAACGGTCTAAATAAAATGCTCTGGTACAGTCAGAAGGAAGGATGAAAAGCATCTTTGCAATATACAATTGAACTTTACACCTTTTGTATAGGCTTCCTTATGCTCTGTTTGGATAAAGCCTATTTTCAAAATACATCCTATGGTAGCAGTAAAAACCAAAAGAAAAGAAATATTCCAATATTTAAATTGCCCATAAAAAGAACAGTCACAAAAGAGGATTTAAGCAGCTTAAAGCAAAAACTCAATATTAACCTTATAACCACCATAGTGGGGGATTTCAATTACATAAACAGGCTTTTACATTTGTACCAGACTAAAGTCGGAAGAGATTTATGCTAATTAAGTGGTTTGCTTGCAGCATTTCATGGAAAGGCAATGACAAAACATTACTATTTTAAAAATCCCTTTTCCTCGCTTGCTTCCACCCCCAAAATATGTTTTATATTCTAAGCAGCACTCACCTAGCAGCTTCCAGGAGTTCGTCCTTCTTGTATTCACCTAAATGATTGCAAAATATCATGCTGTTAGCATTTGGCAGAAGACAGATTAAGAAATGCAGTAGGAAGCAAATACAGAATTAAAACAGAGAAGAGGAGAAAAAAGCCCACACCCCGCTGGGTGATGGAGCTGTGACGTTAGCCAGCTTGTGGAGGCAGCATCACCAGTACCTTGGAGACGGGCAGCAAATTGACGCATCTTCTTGTCCAATCCTCAGATGGAAAGGCTTTCTTCGGACAACCAATGACTGCGAAATCTTGTGTCCAGAAACACAGTCCCGCTGATAACAGCATGTCAGCTGAAGACAATGTCCCCACCCCCTGCCCTATTCAGTATGTCACATTATACTTGGGAAGCATAATAAATTCCAAGACAAAGCAAGGCAGTGCGGCTTTTGAAAAGGTACAAATTACTGATCTCCAAAGCTCTCACCTGCCTATTTGAATGGTAATATTAGACTTCATCAAGTTCTTTAGAAAGCAGGGATTATTTTAAAAAATTCCAGGTATTATATCATCAGCCACTTTCCAACAAAATACAGGTTTGAAATAAAAAGCACAGACAAAAGAGGATGAATTCTACAACAGGTTTTGTTACGAGACTTTGAGATTAGAGATAACCACAAGTAATGTTAAAACAACATTTACATTTGAAGTCCTGAGTTAAAATAGGCAACTCACAAAGGTTAAAAACAGGATTAAAACTGAATGTTAGTATTTTAAAAAGAGCATGGCACAAGATAACCTGCGGAAGTAAGACAGTATCCTACAAAGCTGAATCATGATGACATTGTGCAATAAAAATAGAAGGGAATTTCAATTCAGAATTAGAAAAATAGCTTTTTAGCAGCTTTATGAAGTCACAGAGCAGAGGGTATCCTAGACCCGAAAGGTACAATGTTTGAAAAACATACTGTATACCATCTGCCAGTGAATTAAAGCCTCTAACCACAATGCTATAAGAAAAACAGGAAGAAGTTGTCATGCCAGAAAAAAACCCCTTTGTGCTGCCTCCTATGTGTAATTGTAATAAGCCTCCAATGAAACTCTCATTACAAGTGAGGAAAGCCACTGGGCCATGGAAAATGCCAGACTGCAGGTAAGATGGAGGGTTCATCTGAAAACAATATTCCTTAACATCTGTAGGGTACAGGAGGAGGGTTAGAGTCCTCATCCATAGCAGAGAGATTGGTACTCCCCCCACCACAGCTCCTCCAGTTAACAGCAGAGGGTGACATGAACCATGACAAAAACAGCCCTCTCCTAAAGGAGCCTCGTTTATTTCAGCATTCTGCCTTCACACAAGGGTAAGGAGGGAGAGGATGAGTACACACAGCCATGAATTTCCTTCCCCATTCCCTCAGATGTAGCTGGGGAATTTTTAAATGCAGTATCTACATCTCATCATACTGGTGATTTTTCTTTTCACAGGTGTGTTTAACTGCTTTCTGGATGATATTCAGCTTTGGGAATTCTCAGTAAGCTGCAGGAAGGAGTTCCACCACGCCTCTCACATGATGGGTCTCTTAACAGCAGTGTTCTGTGTTGCTGAATCCCAACAATGGAGCAGATAAATTCAAAGCAAAGGTGGAACCTTTATTTCAAATACAGGCCAGGAAGGTTAATTTAGCTTTTGAAAGAATTTATGTCTATGTTAAGGAAAGCTTCATCATGAAACAAGTAAAATGACACAGAAATGTGACTGCCTTTGACTTGCCTCCACTCTCCAGCTTCATCAAAAGGGGGTCCTGTCCACCACAGGCAATAGCCTTTTCTAAGTCATGGTACATGTTCCTCTTTTTTATTTTAATGAAGATAA
Organism: Atrichornis clamosus; assembly: GCA_013400975.1. Lineage (NCBI taxonomy): Eukaryota > Metazoa > Chordata > Aves > Passeriformes > Menuridae > Atrichornis > Atrichornis clamosus. The sequence goes on along the minus strand of WBMZ01006355.1, from coordinate 68,087 downwards.
AATACTGGGCACAGTTGTGTTTCAAATCAATGGTAAGTGAAAGGCTCTGACCAGCATGTGAGGAAGAAAAAAAGACTCTTTATTACTACTGCATTATTTGTGCAACAATCTTAAACAGATGGATTTCCTGCAGTAGAGTTACCTCCCTGTATTATATCAACACTTTAGAGACCTAACCAGATTAAAATACCTGTTTACACGTTCTGGTTAGGCAGTGCCTCTAGCAGTCCTAACCACGCTTTTGAATACTACTAGGTTAGGCAACTATAATAACATTTTTCCTTTAAGCTCAGTAAATTGGTTTTTTATCACACAAAAGCCCTTTCCTCAAGTACTTTGATTAGCAGAAGCATTACTGTCCAACAGAAATGAAAGGTTGTGGCTCTTGATTTAGAAATGTCCTAGCATGCCTAATTAAATCAGTTTTACTAAGCAGTACTTTTTTTAAGAGGTATTTACAAATAGGGTTGAAATTCATACATGCAATTCTTGAAATTCATCACAGTTCTCCCACACTGATTAGGAAAATATTATCCTGTTAACTTTACTACTCTCAAAGAGCCACTGTATTTTGCAAATCAACACCTAAAATCACATAAGCAGTACACCATCAGGTTTTTGGAGGGGGGGGGAAGGCAAGTGCACTCCACAGGCTCTGTGGGCTGAAGAGGAATCCCCTGGCCACTTGAGCAGCCAGCTGGTGGGGTACCACACAGCCGAGAGAGGTCTGGCTGATGCCATTTGGGAGGAGCGGGTGGCACTGCCCACAGGACCGAATGCTGCTGGCACAGGCTGTGTTCCCACCAGAGGGCTCTGCCAACACAGCTAACGCCGCTCAGCTACGCAGCTTATCAAAGGCCATCCTGCAGCAATTGGCCACAGCTACCTAATAAAATATTCATTTGCAAAGCATTTGAAAACAGACCATGCATGCACGGGCAGAGATGAATTTCAAGTTCTGAGCTGAAGTACAGGAATACAGACCATCAGCCTCACATAATACTTCTTCTGTTCAAAGAATGTCAAACTGACTTTAACTAAGCTAATAACATCACTTAAAGAGCTCCTTTGGGCAGGTTAGAATCTATAGTTTTGCAAAAGGGCATCTGCGTGCTGGGTAGCTCAGAGCTGGCCTGGGAATTTCTTAAGGCAAAGACAAGGTGTGAAATGGGGAGCAGAGAACACTATAGCAAAGCAGTGTCCCTGTTCCTATCTTGTCAGACAAAAGCTCTAAGTAAGCAGAAACTACCCAGTGTCTGGTGGTCACTGCATCTGATCAAGTTCATCGCTTACAGCTTGTTCAGCACTCTTTAAACCATGAAGTTCTCTACTTGCTCCCACCTCCAGATTACACCACTGCTCCATTTATGCTGGAACTAGAAGATCACCACTGTAACCACAGATAAACAGTGTTTCAAATCGCAGCTACCACCAGACAACTATCTCTATTTCCCTCCCAGGAAAAAACCAGTTATCTCCAAGACCTCTGGTCAGCTGCTGCTACACAGTCACTGCTGTGCCTGGCCCTAGCTGCCTTTTGTGGTAGCTAATTAGCAGCAAATGTTTATTAACTATCAGATATCAGTGGCTGCTTGCACCTGGCAGTTGAGTGGATCAGTAGCCAGCAGCTGGGAAAAAAATAACATAATGAATCAATCTTTACAGACAAATAACCCTATTTCATTCTCTCCTAAAAGTCTTGAAATTTCAACTGAATACTTAAACCTGAAAAACCTATCTGAATGCATGGCATAACCCAACAGTGCTTTTTCAATGCATCTACACAAAAAACCAAGGTGAATTCCTTTTTCCTATCCCTCCATACACATCAGCTAATACAGAAGCCAGATAGAGACAAAATGTCAAGATGGACAAAGCAAGTTTTGCTTTAAGATACTATCACGCATCAGTTTTCCACAGTGAGGACCATTTCCTAAAAATTAATCTCACAAAAATTAAACCAAGGCAACGTAATGACAGAAAATAATGGGAACAAAAAGGATTAACATATTCTCAACAAATCTGAAAAACTGAAGAGGTTTTTCCATATTAAGCTGCACATCATATGGAATCACAATTATAAATTTAAATCCCCAGAAGACTTATAAACAGTGAAAATTTTTACGCTAGCCAATGGTACCCTGCTTCTGACGTGACAAAAGAACATGAGCCTGATGAATGTGAAACCTTGGCCACTGGGGAGGGAAAATTCATGAATATCACAGAATCACAGAATATTTGAGGTTGAAGGGACCTCTGGATGTTTCTCATTCAACTCTTCTACTCAAGCAGGGTCACTTAGAGCAGCCTGCTCAGGACTGTGTCCAGGTGGCTTTTGCATCTCTCCAAGGATGGAGACTCCGCCACTTCTCTGGGCAACCTGTGCCAATGTTTGGTCCCATTGAGCTCAGCTCATTAAGTTTCAAGGTGGCAATCTCCTCAGGATCTCCTGATCTTTCTTGGCAGCTCAAGTCTAGCAGCACTGGAAGTCAGGGGTGAAATCTTGCTGCATTAGAAAACATGGCAGCTCTACATTTGACTTCAACGGTGTGCAGATACAGCTTGTTATTGGCTGCCTGCCCTGAACACCTAAACTACCACTCCTGAAAATATAAATCCCATGCCAAAATTGACAACATCTTTGTGAATAGTCAAGCAGATTTTTTTTTCAAATAAATATTCACAATTACCCAGCAACACAGAGGACATGAGCTCTCCAAGAGAGCAGTAGAGACAGCAGGGATCAGAATCTCTCATTTTTCTCATTTAACAGTGTTTCTGGAGCCTGTCCAATTGTATACTCTGCTAGCACAGGAATGCACGGGGATGTTGGGCAGAGTCCTGGTGAATCTGGGAGGGCTGAGAACTTGTTTTTCCATCAGATTTGTTACTTCATCCAGCTCAGCCCATGACCACCCACACGGGTCGCTGAGCATGAAAACCTTGAACAAGGATGGTGCTGTGCTAGGAGGGAGGGGAATGGAAACTCAGTATCTGGGCTGCCATTGCTACACCAAAAGACACCAATTTATGGACTAGAATTCAAAGAGAGTTTTGCAAAGAAATAAACTCTGTCTAAAAAAATTAAAATATACTTTTTCCCTGACACTCTACGACTTCACAGAACTATAAGTGATCAATGACACACATCCACATATACCATCCTTTTTAATCCACTGAGGTCTTCAGAGTAATAGTCAAGTATTTAAACAAATATTCAAGTTATAATCAGAGTACAAGACTTTTAGTGCTTGTGACAGACTACTAGGGTTTGGGGGCAGGGTTTGGTTTTGGGTTGGTTTTTTTTAAACCATTTTTTTAGCCAACTCAAATTTTATTTTCAACATGGCTGCTCTTGGAGGGGTCCGATCATTCCATTAAAATATTAATCAATTCCTTCTTTACCATTTAACATTTACTATATGTTAAGCTGCAGGTGAAACTAAAATATGGAGTTAAATAAGAGTGAAAAGGTATTTTTACCATCCAAGCAGCACAAGGTTGTGGGAATAACTGCCTAGAAAAAAATTTCAACAATGAAAAAAAAAAAGTATGTTGAAATAATATCCTTTGGGAAAAGGCATTTATAACTAAGTACTGCAAGAAACACATGAGAATAAACAGGAGCAAAAAATAACCATTTCAGGTTTTATTAATAACTATATTATACTTCTTTACTTCCCACTTGCTTAGGGTTAATTTCTTTATTCCTCTTGCACTGCTCCACTCAGCTGTCTCTCACAAGTAAATAGGTTGGTTTTATAAGCTAATAGGCTCAACAAGGAACACAGCAAGACCCTAATTTTAAGCTCTTGTCACAGATTAAAATTCACAAAGCAACTCTAGTACATGTGCCAGAAAAGCACCTCAGAAGATAATGCCTTCAAGAACAAGTTCCAGACAAGGAGCAATATTACCACAGAGCGAAAGTTTGGTGCCTTGACTCTGCCTCTTCTGTAAGATGAGTCAGGCACTGTCCACGTGGACTCAGACATTTGTAACTGAAATTTAGAAATTGAAAATGGCTCAGCTAATAGTGAAGTGTATTTAGGGATATGTTTTAAGGGGGAGTATGGAAGTTAAATAAGCAAACATCACTTGGTTTTGACCACAACTCTACCAAATCACTGAGCTAGCAGCATCCTACTGGAAAATCTTTCATTTAAGGTGACAGAGCTCAAATGCAGAGCATTTCTGATTTACTCTTGTGAAGAAAAAAGCCAGATCTCTTTTAAGGCCTGGCAGAAAGCAGTACATTAAAAAATCTGCAGCTTTGTACAATGCAGATTGGCAAAACATCTGCTAGGGTCTTAAGTCTTGTCTATCAAGCCATCAATTCAAAGCACATCTATTACATAAGCATTATAAGATACAGTAGTTCAGTACTAGTAGTGCAGTAGATATCAAATGCTGTCTTCCTATCTAAGCATAAATTATACACATTAAACATTATGGGGTTTGGTCACTAAGAAGGATTAGGTGGTATATCAAAATGGGTCTTCAATGCATGTGCATTTACAAGACCATTAAGTTTACATTTGGCACATAATTCTGTTCCTCAAAAGGCCTCTTTTCAGTGGTACTGGTCTATTTGTTAAAACAATGCTAACAGATTTCCTTTACCATACAGTAGCAAAAAGACCAAAAAAGTCCCTTTGCCAGAGGATTTCAAGTTTCTTAATTCTTAAATCATAAGATACAAAGATGAAGCTAAGCCACGTCACAGTAATCAGAGGAATTTTCCTGAATGTGCGGGGAAAGGACGTAACACATCACACTGCAAGACAATAATAATAATAATGATAGTGATAATAACAGGAACAAAACTCAAACCAGTAACAACCCCAAGCAGCAACAAAAAAACCTACAACCACCCATCATGTAGTAATCCATAGAAATCATTTTACTTTCAACAATGCTACCACACCCTACGATATAGTTTCTTCTAAAATCCTAAATTGATGAATATTCTAGAATCTGTTCTCTTTAGTGCACCTGTACAAGTAGTTTCATTTTTTTCATATCAGTGCATGCTACTCATATAAACACCATGCACACATCCATTTTTTATTCATAATGTGAAAAACTTAATATTTTTGATACAACTGTACTATTTTAGAATGATGTACTTATCTTGAAGACACCACCATTCTCATCTGTCAAAACTTCAGACTGAGATTGGAAAAGTTAAAAAGATGGCAGAATATCAAGTGGCTGGGAAGAAAACCCAAACCTTCTGCAATTCAAAACACATTGGTATGATGGAAAATTGAAGGGGTTGAGGCTCATCTTTTCACCAAAATTCAATACTCGTGAGATCTTTTGTGAAATTATGTATGTAAAAAGAAATTCAACTGGTTTTTTTCTAGAGCCTTCCCTTACACACCCCTTCATGCCTACTGCAAAGGTAACATTCCCATGGCTCTCCCCTTCATTTTTTGCATTAATTCCAGCTATCAGCAAAAACAGTAACACTAACTCCCTTCAGCCACTACCTCCGTCACGGTCCATATTAACAACTAATAAACTGTTCAATTTTTCCAGCCACCATTACTTTCTCATTTCTGTAATATGTCTGCATATGCATTTTGTCTCCAGAATTTCTAGGAAAACTTTCCAGAGGAAGACAAAGGACTAAAACTCTTTCTCCAAGACTGGAGTACAATAGAGGTGGATAGATAGTCGAACTGCTCTCATATTAGTGCATCCTTTCCAAAAGCCAGCTCCCTTCCCTCTCTTTCCAAATGATATCCACAAACAAATAAATTATTTGATCCCCCAGGATACTCTCTACAGAGAAACCAAAGAAGTACCTGATATAACTAACTCAAAGTATGGAAGAAAACTAGCAAGAATAAAGTAAAATATAACCCTTAGGAAAGCCATATTGTATAAAGGCAAGCTCCAAAATTATGCTCCATCATCTACTCTTTCTCTGAAAAGAACTCTAGAGTAAACACAGGCAGATTAAATTTTGTCATCTCTCTGATTTTCCCATTATAGATAAAACATACTAGCAAGCTAAGGACTGTGTGTCTGAAAATCCATAGCTGGATTTAAAACTGAAGCATTTATTTTTACCAAAAAATCTATATTCTCTTAGCTATAGCAAACATGACAGATTTTGTACTAACAAATTGTACAGATTTAAAGAAGTGGGTTTTTTTAATGTTTGCTAGAAAATGAATAGGAGACATAAAATGTATGTATGTGCCAAAGTATTTTTTTTACTGAACAGTCCAATTCTTCCTCTGTACAACTAAAGATGCCCTGTGTATCTAAACTTACTCTACAAGCTTGAGAAAACACAGGCTGCCACCTTATAAAAAATGCACGTGTGTTGCCATGCTTGCCCTGCAGCACATACCCTGGAAGGAACTCAAATCCAGTTAAATCACTTCTCTACCTCCTAGACAAAAACACAAAACATTTCCTTTGCCTGCTGGGCCTCAGAGTAGTGAGCAGAAGGGAGGAACTCCTTTATAACTGCAGGAAATGGAGCAAATCTGTCAAACACACAGCAATGAAAGAGTCAACACGTATTTATGCAACACTTAAGCTAAGCACAGCAAGTAAATCCTTACTAAAAGAATAACAAAACAGAGGTAATAGATTTTGTTATAATGAACAACTTTGTCATGCCAAACAGGAAACTAATCTGTCAATAGTTCAGTTTAAACTTTTTCAAAAATATGCATTTATGTGTAACAAGAAGAAGGTAACAAAATAACCCCCCAAAAATAACCCATTTGCCTTGCTGCTACAGGCAAATTTTCCCTCCTCATGTGCTTTTATTTGCCAACTAAGAGACAAAAGACAGTTGGAAAATAAGGGAAAGTTTGGTACAAATCAGGGGGAGAAAACAGACAACAATATGACTGGAAACAGTAAATGTGGATTGATATGAAAAAGACTCATGATGGTATCCCAGAGAAAAGAGCAACTTCTTGACTTGGACCACACTTCCCCTCCCTTATTTCCCCCATCAGATCTTATTATATAGATATTATATACTTCAATACAATGGTTCCATTTGTTTTGTCTCGTTTTTTAAGGTTATCTTTTAGCACCTTTTCTGAACACGTCTGCACTAGCAGTGATCAGTCACGGTAACTCAACTCGAGCTTCGCCTGATCTGAGCCACGGTGTGCTCGCTGTGTATTCACTCAGGCAAAGAGGGACTCTCTGCCCTGGTGTGACTGTGGGTGTGTTCTAAGATGAAAGAAAGATGGAATTTACAGAAAATGTTTGGACTCTAAATCTGAAAACTGTTATCTTCATTAAAAAATAACTATTAAAACACCAGTTGGGGAAAAAATGTATTTTCTATTTACACTCAGGCACTTTTTGCTATTCCTGTTGGAATAACATATCACAAGATGAAAATACAACAACGACAATACCTACTGCCAAGATGCAAGAGGTCTGAGAAGAGTTACCTTATTTATCAACAATGAAAGAATAATTAAATACTACATACAATTCAAGTTCTGTAAACATTTTCAGTCCCTTATATCAACCTTTTAAATGCTTTACTAGTTAAATGCATAATAGACTAGACTACTTAAGTCTGAAGGGACCAACGATGATCATCTAGTCCAACTGCCTGACCACCTCAGGGCTGACCAAAAGCTAAAGCACGTTTTTAAGGGCATTGTCCAAAAGCCTCTTAACCATTGACAGACTTGGGGGAAGCCTGTTCCAGTGTTTGATCACCCTCTCACTGAAGAAATGCTTCCTAAAACCCAATCTGAATCTTTCCTGGCACTGCTTTGAACCATTCCTATGCCTCCGGTCATAGGATCCCAGAGAGAAGAGCTCAGCATCTCCCTCTCCACTCCCCCTCCTCAGGAAACTGCAGAGAGCAATGAGGTCACCTCCCAGCCCCTTTTCTTCAAACTGTACAAACACAAATTCTTTAGCTGCTCTTCAGAGGTAACATGATTACACAAATGATTTCTTGAAAACAATAATTTATTGCACTAAATGACAATGATTCATTACGAAGACTGGAGACAGAATAGCACCACAGAAAAAAAGAAGTCTGAGAGAAGGAAAGAGATACTAATTTGTTAATTAAAGAGCTTTAGGTTACCAGACTGCTGTCATTATAAGGAAGGAGAGCATTCCTTCTTCAACTTTTCATTCAAGAACAGCAAGTCTCATCAGATGCAATACAAGGCTGCCTGTTCAAGACATAGCCTGCACAAGGTGACTATAGAAACCAGTAACCAGTCATGTCCAGCTGGACACTATCGATACATCATGCACTCTTTATTGCTACTAGAAAACTAGATGCAAGAACTTCACTGTCACAGGTATATCCACAAATAAAGCACCTTCCAAAACAGATGCTCCCTCTGTTGTGGGCAAAAAAGGAAATACATAAACTGATTGTACTCTCTGCATGACAGCTCTGCAGGTTTCTGTATAAACCTGCATTAAAAGGTAGTTTTATTGTGTTCTCCATGAAATAGAAGAAAATACTGCTTTCCATTCTCACTTACTTTAAGAAATCTCCCTAGATTTAAAGACTCTGCTTACCTCAAATAACTCAAAATATAACTGGCCAGAAAGTAATCCTACATTCCTCATTCATCACAACCGTTAATGATGCTAAATATACTAAAGAAAATATGTTTAAGTGATCCTCTTATTAGGCAATGGGATTACCAGCAGTTCCTAAACCAGTGTATTTTTCCAACAGCTTGGAAGAACATACAGTTCATTGTTATCTTTCAAAAAAGTGGTATTTTAAATCTCCATTTGACCTAAGAGGAAACAAGACCACGCAAGAGTTAACACGGGTTCTCTCTACTGTGTCCCAGGTGTGTTAGTTCGGTATGAGCTAACTCGGTATTACCACTCCTCCCAGAGACCACATACCATCCAGGAGAAATCATACTGTACCTTCCCCAACACCAGTTTAGGATTCCTGCTTATCATTTTCTCTAAAAGCCCACTTACTGATGCAGCAAATGGTGAGATTATTACTGACAGAACTTGCTTCCAGATGCTGACTGTCCTTTTTGCCATCCTCCGAGTATCTCTCAGCAGAGAAGAGCAAAGAGATTATAAGAGAACGGGGTCTGTCTTCAGAGAGCAGCACAAGGAAAACTGCAGGGAGGATGAACAAATGTCCAGAAAAAGGACAGCTCTTGCTGGATCACACTGTGAAACAGTTCTAGCTGTAACATCCTTTACTGAAATAAAAATAGTTTTGGATTTAGATGAAGGACACAAGACTGAAAAGGAACAGGCAAGGAAATACTCAAAGAAAGGGAGTATGAAAACTTTCTGTCTTCCCTTTTTCCATTCAGCAGTCACACCAGGAGTCTAGATCCCTGGCGGTGGGCTCCCTAGGAGTCATCAAACAGTGTAAGATGTCAGTCTGCCTTTGGTTTTTGTCAAGATAGATTTGATATTTACCATTTTGATCCAAATAGAACAGTATGCTTGGATATGGAAGCCCACATCATTCTTGAGCATACAGATGCTGCTTCACAAGAAAATTTCCCTCAGTGGTGTCCTCCAGCAACTCAAACCATACTCAAAAGTATGATACTCTCAGCTTTTGTGTGTGTGGGGGGATTCCTAGACAGCAGCTAAGAAGTGTCTCAACAAACAGTCACATTCCTCTTTTCCTTCCCCCTTTTCTTACCTTCTCCAAGATGCTGCTCCTAGCCCTAGCAAAGACAGAATATCCTACATGGAAAGTACAGCATATGGTAAGAAGCTACAATGCACGAAAGTCATCAATTATTTTCCTTCTGATCTGTTCTCCAGGAACAAAACACTCATCTACCATCTTGCAGTAGTGCACGCAGACAAAAGTAGGCAGATTCTGGAAATGGAGCTACATTTTCCCTGCCAGTGAGCAGGAACAGGTTTCCCCTCATAGCCCAACATCATTTCAAGAGAAGAGAGATCCATGGAGGGAAGATTTACTGGATAATTAGACCAACAATTTCTAGAACACTGATGAGTGTTCTCATCTAGCTCCCTGAGAATAATGCACCATTTGAAAAGGCATCACTTAAAATACTGATCTTTTAGATTTGTGGGGAAGATCAGCAATGCAAACACAGAAATGTTATTCTCTCCATTCTTAGACAAGTATATTGAATATACAAGTACTATGTTGGTTTAGTTTTTTGCTCTTTCCATCCCTCTAATTATATAATCAAGCATTCTTCTTTTTTTGTGCATATAAGAAAGAAATTGTCTTTATCTACTAGAAAGGTTGATCACAAAAGATTTTTGGCTATGACTGCTATAAAGCAAATAGAATCTGCACACCTCCTTTCAAAGGAGAGGTTATTTTTCTCTCTTCTGTCAGAAAGAATAAATCCTTCACTTCCAGAGCAACGGATGACAAGAGACTAATCAGAAGAGCCACACATGAAGCAGCACATTACTGAGAAAATAACATTTCTTCACACAGGTTTGCTTTGCTCACGTTTTTAACAAGACACTTGCTTAACAAGAACAGAAAACTGCATTTCTCTACAACTGCAAATGGACACCCAGGTTTTTAGATGGTTCTGCTAACTGGCAGCAGTCTCTGAGCACCAAATGATATGTTCAATTTCAGCACAAAAATGCCTTAAACATGTGAGATTTACACTGCAGGCAAAGGATAGCTGAAATGTAGACTCCCTGCACTCATTCCTGCAGTAGCGTGGCCACAGAAGGAAGTCTTTCCTGAAGAAGGTTCATTCAGACTGACCATAGACTGAAGTGAGCTCTTGACTGCCCTATTTAACAGTAGGTGTAAATCAAGATGCCAGCACAGCCGACACCCTGTCTCACTCCTGAGCAGAGTACTGGAGAGTTTACCACTGCAGGGAAGCCGACAGCAGGAGTTCAGGCAGGAGCAGAACACACAGCAACCCGCTTTATGACTTTGGGCAAGTCAGTGACTGCAAAAGAATATTTAGCTACAGAAGCCATGGTGCTTAATCCTCTAAGTAGAGTCTACTAGAGTAGTAATTATTACTATAATAAAGTAGAAAGAGTAATACGATCAATCAAAATTACTTATAAAAGTATTAGCAAAGGCTGGATTTTGCTAATTAAAAAAATAGATTCTCTGTTCTCAGCTATTCAGAAGGAAGATTCTCAAGGCTCTGCCTTCTTTTTCCACTGCTCGTAGGAACAGAGCTCCTAAAGGAGCATATTTTATTGAGTCCAGCTCCCTGTATGAATCTATTCAAAAATGGAATAGATGGAAATTCATTTTTGGAAATGAATAGAGCCCAATTTCCCTGTATTTGATGACATCCCATGTTTGGTTTTTGTTACTTATGCCCCCTCCCATGTTGCCTTCCTGAAAGTAAAAGTAGACTGCATACAGAAAACTGAGGAATTCTGCACAGAATCAGTCATTTGTCATGAGAAGTTGCTACTTTAGGGCTCACAGTGGTAGATGTGAAGATCTGAGAGGTATTCAAAAGTACTGACATGCATCATAGGATTTTTAATTCTGTCTTCACAAGAAGAAGACATGCTCCTCTACCCAATCATACTAGTTTATCACTCAGAACAGCTGGCAGCCTTGCCAGTCACTTATATCACCTGTGTTGGCTCACATCAGGCACATAAGCATAGCAAGAAGTAATGACTCGGTTGCAGGCGGCAGTCAGATGAAAGTTGCCACGAGTTTGTTACTTGTGTAAGGACAGAGCTGTTTCCCTGCCCAAATTGAAAGAATAAACTGAATTCTGAATTTATGCCAAAATGTTCTTGCCATTATACAAAATAAATATCAAACAGACAAGAACATCATTGTATTCTTAAAAGGCAAGCAAAAAACAAATTTGCAGAGCTTAGAAGGACACGGACCATGATGTTCTATGGCCAATAAACAATCAAATTAAGTTATGAGCTGAAAATGCTACTGAAACAGCAGAAAATACAGGTTTAAATTTAAAACACAAGGAAATGCCTTCAAAAGAGCAGTGATTACTTTTTAGGTGACCAAAGGAAAATACAGGACTACAGAAAGGAAACATGCCATTCAAAATTCTGTACCCTACAGAATAGGCAGCTATTGAAAAATATGTTCTGATGACATATTCAAAATAAACGCTTGAAAATATTATAGCATCAGTACTCTTGTCCCAATGCAGTGTGAGTGCAGTACTGCACTGTATAAAGCTTCTATTCAAAGAACAGATACGTGACAAAAAAGAACAGTATCTATGAATAACACTCTCCTGGATATACCTTTGAAAACTTTTTTTTAATTTGTAAATTATTTGAAATAGTCCTTATATATTGAGATTTATATAACCAGTCATCTTCCCTGTATCCTCCAAAAAGCCTCAAATCACTGCTTGTACTCTTTGCAGAGTAAAATTCCATGCTTGTATTTCCCCAACCCCTGAAAAATTATGCTGTTCCCTCTAGAATTTAACACTTCGCTCTTTTGCTGACAAGGAAGCCATCAACCACCAGTCAGTTCTTCAGCTTCCCTTGGCTCACTCACTGCATCTAGACTGGTACCTCGCCATCTTCATTTTGAGTTTAAAGACACTTAATATGTGAAGCTCTACAGACATTGCACTGCTGCAGACAACCAGCTGCAATTTATGGATAGAAAAGACATACTCCTTTGTGAAGAAATAATGTGGTTTTAATGTTTTACTCATTCTTGCCTTGAACGCTAGCTGAAAACAGAACATCCGTCTTCTCCACTTGGCAGCACTGGTTTTCTTCACACCAGCTTTGCCTCAGTTTTTAATCACAATGGCAATACAGAATGTGGAGACAAAAGAAAAATAGTACTATGAAGAAATGAAAACTGCACAACATCACAAAAGGAAAACAGAGTTGAACATGCTCCTTCCTATCTGTGCACCATCCAAGAACATGGAAGGAAACAGTACATCATTTTTATTGAAGACCTGGCAAGAAATTGCCGTAAATTTACCACGACAGGTGACATTGCTAGTTCAGTGCCTCCTTATAAGGGGAGATAAATTCAAGCAACTTCAGATCCCCATGCTTGACCTCAAGAGCATGTACAGGTCAAAAACAATTCTCAAGGAAAGGTGACAGATGCAGTATGTGACAGCATCAGGAAGGTAAATTACCCCAAACAAATCTCTGATGCAACGGTTAAAAGGAAAACACAAGACACCTCATCCATGCAGATACATGGGGAATTACTAGTTCAGATGGGGATTAATACATGTATTGTAGGAACAATAAAGAACCTGAGTGGATGACAAATCATGTTATCCTTGGGGAAAAAAAAAAAAAGCAAACCACTGGGCGCAAAAGTAGGGGGCAGACTACTCTGTGGTTAGAACTACTAATTCCCAGTAACTTCAATTCAGTGCCAGTTCATGCAGTCTGGCAGGGTTGATCATTACAATAGCAATGTCAAGGCTGCCATTAACTGAATTGCAACAGCAAGGTAAAGGGAAAAAAAAAACCCATTATGAACCCAATCAAATCCATGAAGTTCGGATGTGACAAAGGAGAGACAAGTAATCCAGAATCATCAAAATCCAGACTGTCTGTGCCCATGGAAGGATCTGCACCAGGCCAGACTAGGTTAGGGAATTCTGCTACAGGGATATATAACTAATGAACATTAGTTCATTCATCTTTCTTCAAATATGCAGCAGGCCAGGAAACCTTTTGCACATCACAATTCTTTACTAGTACTCGCATCTTTTGCATATTTATACTGAAGAGCCATCTTCTTTTTACCTTCTGGAAAAAAAGATTTTTACCCTGCTCGGGCAGTGTAAAAGAATCCTCAAGGTCAGATTTGATGATCCCTTAGGCTACCAAAATAGTAACAAGATTTTAAACGAATGAAAAATCAATTCAGTCTGCATTTACTTACACTCTTTAACTTCAGTCTTCCAAGCTTAATTCAACTCTTTTCCTTTGCATCTGAATTTTTCTAATTTTATTTATATTTTTCCACTACTGAGAAGCTTAGGTGATAAAATGCCTATTCCAAGTCCCCAGAATAGTATGGTTAGAACACTCTAAAGTATGCTTAACTTTAAGCATGCATGTGAGCAGCCCTACTGACCTTGACATTCTCATGTCTAATGCACTTTGTTGAACTGCAGCTACAAAGACGGGCTATCGTGTTTCTTTACCACAAAGAAGTGTCTTGCTCTTCAGCTCAAGCACATAATCAATTGCTCTGTCTGGTGCCATCATCACAGCCAACCTTCCTTCCTCAAATGGCTTACACATGCATTGTATAGTGGTGGGGCAGCACAGTAATAACAATAAAGTTATCAGCCTATCTAAAGCACTCAGTACTCTACAGGAGCAATAAGCAACTCCGAGTACTGAATTATGAAAATTTGGACTCTTTCTGCACTTGCATGGAGTACCAAATCCTCTTCACCTCAGACAAGCTAGGAAAAGCACTTCTTTCAACTTGCGCCTGATACAGACTCAATTATTTCATGCAGTTTCACTCCACACGTCTCTAACCTCTCCTTGCTTGCCAAGCAGGGAAAGGTATACTTCAACCTTCTGGAGACCACCAGAGGAAGAGGAAAATGGAAAAAATAAGGACTTGTTTCAGACATGACTTTCTCAAAGTACATATGTACCTAGAAACATGGAAAGAAGCTTTACAAGAGAGTATGACAGGCAGGAAAAAGAAACAAAACAGGACAGAGACAGAGCTGGTCCAGGACAAGAGAAGGAAGAGTTAGACAGGAACTGAGAGACATTAAGAATCCTCCAGGTGAATTAATGTGTATAAATATTTCCTTGGTGTGTAGCAAACCTCACTGAATACCATGTGCATATGTACAAACGTAAAAAATGCTTAAAATAGGGATTTTGCAACCAAATCCATACCAAACATTTAAGACACCCTGGACTGTAGTCATAAAACACCGACCACTGATATACTGCATTGCAACAGATACAGTTGTTCAAAATACCTTCACCAATAGTAAGGCCATGCTCAAGGCAGTATTTCTCTCCCAAGACTGTGCTGAGAAGGAAGACTCATCTGACAGCTATGATACAAGCAAGCAAGGTCACAAGGTGAACATATTCAGTACCTGGTGACATTCCTCAAAGTCTTCACCCCTCTAAACAATAGCAAGATTCATCGCACCTCCATATGTGCTTAGCAAACACCTGCAAAGACTGAAGGAATAAGAGCAATAGCAACACTGCAACCTGCAGCATACAGCTGTGCTTATGTAGCACACAAATGCCAGCAAATTCATACTGATGCCATTTCTCAAGTTGTTAAAACAGCTTTGACTGCTTCAATAACAAAGAATAGCATTAAACACAGCACAGCAGGACGAAATGAATTAGGAACAATAAATCTGGCATTAGCAGAATGAAAAGCAAAGTGACTGAAAAAACCTAATCCCCTAAGAAGGAAATATGTTTGGCCACACATAGAAACACCACCCCTTATTTCTGCCAAAGGCAATGCCAATCCAGAAAAATACTGTAATAGTCTGGGTTAGCTCAATGACCTAGAAGCGTTTAACCAGAGGGCTGTAACAAGAGGGGCTGACAAAGATTGTCTCTGATACTTCTGAACTCTGGCGTTATTTACATAAGCATTTTATTCTACATCTGGAGAGGGCTTCCAATCATAAACCTGACTTACTGCAGTTTTGTGCATATACTGTGACAGTCCTGAAGTGCACCACACATACGTCTTACAAGTTTTCAAAAGGATGCACTACTGACCCTTACTTAGTAACCATTAGTGTGTGCCAAGTACACAGGACTGAACCAAACTGGAGTTACCCTATACTGAAAAAAATCCCAAACAAAACCCAGAAAACCTTGCATTTAGTAAGTTGTTGACAGGAGAGACAGCAAAGGCTTCTAAGGTTTTGTATTTCCAAAGCAGGGAACTGAACCTGACTGTTGTTAAGTCCAACAACACCCAATCTAAGTAAATTAAAACCTAACTTAAAAAAAAAGCAAATATAGCAGAGGAGGAAACAGAAAGAAGATAAAGGACAAAGGAACATGAATTAGTAGAAAAGTACAGAAAATTATTTTCAGGTATGTTAATATAATAAAAATTAACACGTCTACACAGTGAAAGAGCTGACATTTTAAATTTTCATGCAAAGCAGCAGCAAAAGACAGAACTTTTCAGTATTTTATATAATCTCACCCTGTAATAGAAACTGGAAGTAGAGAAATAAGCACTTTATTAGGAGAGGAGGCTGAAACTAAACTTCAGTATATAGAGGAGAGGGATGCTACTGCCTACTCAAAGCCAGCAGCAAAGTATGCTAAGGGGCTGTTTCAAAGTTGTCTTCCAGTACTAAGAAACTTAATCTTTATCCCACACTCTCCCACAGTACACTTCCACTCTGCACACCAGGGTGAGAAGTCCAAGAGTATTTAGCTGCCTTTCCAGGCCCATCTTAATACAGTTCAACAAGCTCCCTGGAGCAAGGATTGGGAAGAATGGGATGCTTCCACATTCTGAAATCAGCGTTTGTAAACAAAACGCTGGGACAAGGCAGGAGCCTTGCCATTGTAACAGCTTTTGTTAATACTTTATTTACAAAGCCTGGCCACTTAAAAAAAGAGGTAATGCTTCCCACCATAGCTCTTACCTCAGCTTTATCTTAAATCAAAGTGAAAATCCTACAACTTACTATTCACCAATTAGTTTATACTCTATACATGATTCTTTCTACCTTAACTAAGATCTGGAACTATCAGCATGTAAGGAGCCCCAGTAACTGGCTAGGACAGAAAAAAAAACCCATAAAGACCTGGACCCAGGTTACCTGTGCAACTCCAATTCTGACATTTCTGAGCATGTTCATGTCTGACCCCACAGTTCACTCCAACTGAGGTGGACTTCCACAGGGGCAGCTAAAGGCTCTGAATCCAGCACAAACACCTGCCAAATTTGAAGTTTCTGCACCAGCCATGGATGTATTTGGTTTCAGACATTGAAAAAACTACTTGTTCTTACTTTGTTACCACTAAACCTTTGTTACCACTAAACCGTTTTTCAGCTGCAAAAATGATCAAACACTAGATCAGGCTGCCAAGAGAGGTTGCGGAGTCTCCATCCTTGGAGCTTTTCAAAACCTGACTGGACATGGTCCTAAGCAATCTGCTCCAGTCCACCCTGCTTTGAGCAGGTGGGTTGGACTAGATTATTTTCAGAGGCCCTTTCCAACCTGAGAACTTCTACAATTTGGTGACACCAAACCAGATTTTAGATCTCAGATCTCTAACTTGTACAGTACAAAAAGGACATAAACCCATTAACTTTGATAGCAGGCTTAAATCAAACAGTAATAAATGAATCTCAGACATTTCTGTCTCTCAGGATGTTTAATTTCTCTGTTAAACCCAAGGGCAAGTGACAACTAAGAAGGAAGAAATGAGATCTAGTAGAATTGTTGAACTAAGTAATTCCAGTGTTTCAATTTAAGCTGACTTTTCTGAACAGACCTGTAGCAAATTTCAATTTAAACAGCAAGGCCTGACAACACTTCCTGGCTTTAGCTATCAACTATGGGAAACCAGGACAAGCACTTATGTGAGCAACAATCAGAAACAACAAGAACATTGCAGCAACAAGACAGGCAGGCTCAAACAAAAGACATTTTTCAGAAGCCTTTCAAAAATGTACCTCTGTAGATCATGCAGCATGCTGACATGAGTACAATGCAGCAGTCTCATGCAAAATGTCTTTGACATACCCATGATGTTCTCAGAAGGACCCTCTTGGGTAAGAGTTAGCTCACTTAACTCTGATTTAAAAACTGACTACAATTGTCTTGTACTAAGTATTCAAATTTACTGGTTTACTGCATGACCTGCAGCAAGCCTAAATTATCTGCACCAAAGGGAGACAAAAAACCTACCCCGTACAAATCTTCGCAGATTTAACACTTTTGAGTATCTTTGAAGCAAGTTTACCAGACTTAACATGTGATATACAGAACACTATTAACACAGGGAAAAGAAGTGACCTCCTGGTAAAGTATGCCACTTTGTAGAAAAACACAAGATACACTGGCACAAAGGAAAAACACAAGCGGCAGCACCGCCTGATGCCCTGAGAGCTACACCTCAAAAAAACTGCTCACTTTCAGCACTTTTAATGGTATCTGAGGTGTTCAGAGGACAATTTGCTTCTCAGGTTAGGATTGGTTTTGACACACTGGTATATATATTTTAACAGATCCCACCTCCACTGCAAATACACTGGTCTCTGTTCTCTTCTTGCACCAGAAAAAGCCACAGGCAGATCCCTCTGTGCTCTCTGCATCACCGTATATACCCATTATGAATGGCTCTATACATAGTCATCCTGGAAAACAGAAGGGATGTGATAAACTCACAGTAACAGACAGGAAACTATGTGCTTCCTAGTGATATCCTTTGGAGAAAGGGAGGGGAGGGGCATTTTAGAAGCATATTTGTGAACTTCTAAATGATTTTTCTGGCTGTGATACCAAAATCCCAAAATTATTAGCTAAAGTACTAGCTGTGAAGCCTCTGGAAAATGTTAAGAGACATATTGGGGCAGGAAGAATGCCATGAAATAAAACTTCTGGTAAGTAGTCACACAGCGTGACATTTTCCTTACCCATTAAATGCAATACCTAATATCCTCAGCTTTATTTATATTTGCTCTATATAGAGGAGCAAATGCTTTCTTTAGAGTAGAAAATGTTATCCTAATTAGCACATAATTTTGCTTTTAACATTATAGATGTTTTTGCTTAGATAAGCACTAACAACCATTATTGCTGCAATGCCAAAAGAAATCTAGATATATTTTTAAAATTATTACCAGACCGTAAAGCATAATGCAATAGAAATGACTAAAATTCACAGTAGTCAAAATGTGTACGTGCTGAAAGCCGAATGTAAAATTATAGCTGCTCTTCACGCATACCGACAAATTACTGTTACATTCTACACTTATGTTGTCTTTGAGGAGCTGAAAGATCATGCTACTTATAATGACATAGCCTGTGTCTTTAATTACAGCTGAAACTCTCTAGAAAATCTCATTAATTATTGCAGGACTGATCTACTTAAATTTTTTAGAGTAATATATGTTTCTTCCAAGGACAGATATGGCTTGAGTAAATAGTAAGTATCATTACTCGCATTCAGGATTCATTGAGAGCTCAAATCACAGAAATTTAAATAACATTTCATGTCTTACTTCTGCAGAGGTAAAATATTTTCCAGCACAGATGAGAATGTAAAATGGAAACTCCAAACCCCATGTTTTAAAAATGTTTCCAAAAGACTACATGTAAAATGTGAAAAGATAAATTACACAGTTTGGGGTCAGAGGAGTTATATATCCATTTTTATACTATGCCGAATTATTCTAAGTTTTAATAAGAAGATAAGCATTTGCAAATTTAGGCTGTTTTACTGTGAGAAAGAAGAGACGAGAACCTTTCTTCACATAAATACAATTTTAAATATGATTTTTTTTTAATGACAAATATATTGCAGAAGAATTACATGCTGGATAGAAGCAGAATGACTGATGCATTCACACCATGGACCCAAGGGCCTTTCTGGAATGGGCAGTATTAAATAACTGAGGATAAACTCCAGATAGCTGCATTTCAAATTAGCCTGACAGCACTGTATACATGGTACACAGCAGATATCAATCATTACAACAGAGGCTCATTTTGGGAGCTGAAGTTAACAGTGCTTTTAACAAACTTGAGTCTCAGTGTCATCAATAGGAGAATTCATCTATCCAGCTTTCAACTTGGACTGTGTAGAGGTGTCAAGGTTTGGGTAGCAGGAGGTGCTGCTGGGGTGGCCTCTCTGAAAAGGACCTGGGCTTGTCCTGTGCTGGAGATGGCTACTTAGAGCTGGCTCTAACAGACCCGACGCTGGCCAAAGCTGAGCCCATCAGCAGCACTGGTGGTGCCTCTGTGGTGATGTATTTAACAAATGGTAAAAAAGACTGCACAGCAGCTGTGGAAGAAGAGTGAGAAAATGTGAAAGAAACTGTGCTGAGGACACCCAGGACAGAGAAAAAGGAGAGGAAGGAGGTGCTGCAGGTGTCAAAGCAGAGATACCCCCTGCAGTGCCAGAGCAGATCTCCACACTGCAGTCGATGGAGAACCCCACACCATGGCAAATGGATGTGCCCTGAAGGAAACTGTGGAGAACCCACACAAAAGCAGGTCTTCTGGCAGCTGTGGCTCATGGGGGACGCTGCTGAAGCAGTCCTTGAAGATGCAGTCCATGGAAAGGACCCATATTGGGGAAGTTCATTACAAAATTACAGTTCATTATAGAATACCACAAATTGGAAGGGACCCACAAGGGTTATCAAAGTTCAACTCCTGACCCTGTACAGGACACCCCAAGAGTCACACCATGTGCCTGAGAGTATTGTCCAAATGCTTCTTGAACTCTGTCAGGTTTGGTGCTGTGATCACTTCCTTGGGAAGCCTCTTCCAGTGCCCAGTCACCCTCTGGGGGAAGAACCTTTTCCTAACATCTAATCTAATTCCTAATAATCCGATCTAATTTTAATTCACAAAGAACTGTAACCTGTGGAGAAGAAACCCACTCTAGAGCAGTAAACAAATTACTAAGACGATGATTAACAGGTCTTTGTCAATCTTTCAGATGTCCAGGAAACCCTGAAACAGACAAAAAACATCAAACCACAGCTTACATGTAAACTGAGGGTACTGAATCAATTTAAGAACTTTTCTTAAAAAGGAGAACACCCAGTTCTTTTAGCCTTCTTTTAACTTTAGGATTAGTAAACATCTCAAGAGTTCACTATCTACTACAACTACGTGATTAAACATGAGACTTATTCTTCAAACAACTGGTGATACAAAAAAGAGCCTACACATACAGTAGCGCTGTGTAGGTTTTCCTCAGGTCTATATATTTGCATCTGCTTATTCCCAAATAGACTCTTGGTTCACCATTCTGACAAACAGCACAGGAAATATTAATCCTGTACTGATGAATATTATTATTCAAGGCAATACAGATTTTTTTGGATTGGTCAAAAGATCACCAGCTTCCTCTACTCATTGGCTCCTTCCTCTGTTTTCAGGAGCACAGAGAACAGCACTTCCTTCTACCAGAAATAAAGTTACTGCCTTTGTCTAAAATGGTATTTTAATGAAATTGCAAGATAACAGTACTGTCTAAGGATTCTAATTAAGCCCACTGCTACTTTGCTGCAAATAATATGCAAATATAAACATGTAGTTTATAAATCTTAGGCAAGCCCTCTATTGCTGTCTTCTGGCTTGGCATGCCTGTCTTTCCCATGTGCCAGCAAATAAAATGGTCTGTGGAAGGCAAAAGACACACCTAATTTTTAGAAAAACATCCTCCAGAAACAAGGTGTAAAAGTAAACAAATGTGAAAAGAGAATAAGGAGAAGGGATGAAGGGAATGCCCTCAGGGCCCTCTTGCCATCTCTAACCAAATGAAATCATGAAAACCACAAAAGTACTGCAGGAAACTGAGGAAGGTACAGGGAGGGAGACTTGGTGACATGAACTTTGCAGTCAGTTTGCTCCTTCCAGGGCCTGACTTTGTTATGGTGATCAATGCTTGCAAGTTTAACTACTGTGGGTTTGATTTTGTAGCAATTACTGACAAGGAAAAATTTGTAGAAACTTCCTTGGAATAACTGTATAAATGATAATTGACCTGAGGTTTTAGTAAGGAAAGTTTCAGTTGGTTTGCAGAGATAGACCATTACATTTATGTGTCAACTGAATGCCAATGCTATTTTATTTCTACTCCTAAAGACTTTGTCCAGACTTAACACAGGCATTGTTGCCCCATGTCCTGTAGAGCCTAGGGTCCCCCTCACAACACCCAAGCTGTCCTAACTCTCACAGACACAGCTATATAAATTGTCATTTCCAAAGGAATAAGCCAGGGATAAGAAACCAATTTCCCAATGAAGTGCTAAAAGGAGACAGCTAAAAACAGCTCATTGGCACAGTGCTCTTCAATCAGCAATTATACAAGCAAAGAAGCATGGGAAATCTGAAGAGGAAAGAATTAACTCAGAGGTTATCTTCCATGTCCTCAAAGAGAAAGGAAAAGTATTTTGTGCTCCTTTTATCTACTGGATAAATTGAACGGGGCTGATTTGATTTCATTTTATAAAACAGTTCTTGTTCTCTGAGATAACTTGTGTTTCTCACTTCTAATCTAGGCTCTAACTCTGCAACTTGCTTTTTGTGATCAGCCCTCAAAGATCAAACTTAGCTGACCTAATCACAATTTTTGTTGCCACAATTCATTTCCTAAGTTGTTTAAAGAACTAAAACATTCAACAATGAAAAATACTTGAGTCATGTATGGTCTAATGAGTGCTTAAAATGATGGAAACACTTATCACCCAAAGCAGCAGGATCTGTGGAGTATGGAACAAAGCAGCAGAGAAATAAGCTTATTATCCATAAAGAGGGAACCCTAATCTTAAAACATTCCAGACTAATAAAATATCAGGACACAGCCCACTTTTGTTACAAAATGGAAATTATTAGACTGTAAGAATTACAACACAGGATAAAACCTCTTTTGTCGAAGTTTTGGGCCTGTTTGGGACTGTTGCAAGGAAAAGGAAAATGCCTCCTATAACACACCTGTAACAAGTCTCAACTACTCTGTCTCTACATTGGCATTGAAAACTATTACTCTACTCTGAACAAAGTGTAGCTGTCTTTGTGGGACAGGAAAAAGCACTGGGTAAAACAAAGGTTTCAGATACACAATAACTACCTATGAGGGATAATCAATAGCATAGCACACATACATTCATACTTTATGGTCTACTGTTTTCTAATTCTAGTTCTCTAAGTGTTGCACTGTAACAGAGTATGATTTATCAATGTATTTCCAAAACAAAAGAATTTTGCTTAACTTACATTATAGCTTGCCAGATGCATGAAAGATTTCCATTAATAACGTGGTACCAATTCAAAATTTTGTGTCTTTGTGCAAGACTGATAATAGATTAACTATTATGTTAAAATTAGAAACTGTTCAATGCTACCAAGCAAGTAAAGCACTTAATCATACAGTTCTTTTAAGCATAAGAACAGTTGCATTGCACTACAGGGGAAAGTTATGAAACACACAATTAAATGCAACTAAAGTGGGTACAAATCACAAAAAATATGATTTTGAAAAATCTCTAAAGCACGCTGGAAACAAAGAGGCTTGTGAGACATGAAAAGCAGTCTTTTTTGCCAGAGTTTGTCTGCAATGTATGAAAGACAAAGATAAAGGAAGAAGACCATAGCTGTTGCATTTTCAAAGACACAGGCAACTTCTTACTCCCAGTAAGGTCACGCTTTTTTAAATCATCTCAAAAGTTATTACACAGAGATCAAGCATAAATCTTGATAGTGAGTTAATTTTTGTTGTATTATAAACTAAACTTTGAACCTTCATGTGAGTCTGATGCATGATAAGCATGCCATGTACAAATGACAAATTCAATCCAATTTCAGAGAAAACTCCTATAGCTCAGAAATAACCTTCATACATCTGCAAGAGACTGACAATAGCCCTGATACATAGTAAAATACCATTCCTTCCCTACCCTTGCAAAAGCAGTACAAAAAAACCAAACCAAAACAAAAACCCCAAACAAAAAAGCAGCAATTAACCTCATCAAGTAGGCATGGATGAACAATAAGTACGAGAAGCAAGAGTCTGCCATCTAGATGTAGCAACTCTAGTCATGAGATAAGAAATTTAAAAAAAAAAAAAAAAGAACTTTCAAATTGTAATAAGAAAAAGCAATAATGTTCATTTCCACAAAAAGAGACCAAATATACAGTTAGAAAAAAAGGCTATTGTTCTTTGTTTCCCCTTGTGCTGCTTGGAGTAAGGAGAACTGAACATAGGAAGATTTCCAAGGCCTGTGATATGCCCTTGAATTATCAGAGGTTCCTGCCAATGCCACCGTGAAGAACCACATGCTCAGAGTGGAAGACTGCACTGCAGTGACTGCAGGAGGCTGTGCGAAAAAGCTAAAGAGGAAAGAGACCCCACGTTAATCCCAGGATTTGACATGTGAGGCTCCATTTCTACAGAGAGCACCAAGACAAACATCTTACAGCTAAGAAGTATGTTGGACAGACACAAAAAAGAAGCTGACTCACATCAACACACATGGTTTGAAGGGCAAGTTCTGCCTTTTCTTACCTGAACACAACAGTTTCAGAAACAGCCACCATGGGTAATGCTCAAAGGTATGAAAGCTCAACCACAACATTAAAGACACACTCTCTACAGCTCAGAAATTTAACTTAATTTTTAAAGAGAACTCACCTGTGTTTCCTTGTTCATGAAGACAATAAAAATAGAAAATGCAGAATAATGGGTCTGCATGCTCATTACTCTGATGGGAAATACAGCTTTGACCTACATTATTCCTTTATACCCACATATTATACTTGTAAAATAATTGCATATAGAAAAAAAATATTTTTTACAAGTAACTTGCTGTATTTCATAAAATCTGGAACAAGGCTTTGTCTACTCACAAGACAGACACAACAGCCACTGCCTTCATGTCACCCATCCTACCCCGGAGCAGAAGAGAACCACTGAGACCTTCATTGGAATGACCTCCATCCTCCTTCCAGATATGGTGAGCCTTGTGGCCCTGCTTCAGTATGCACCATTTAAAAGTCTGAATAAAGTCCCACTTAACCTCAGATCTTTCCTGGATCATAACTAGAGTGGCTCAGCATCTGGCAGGATTGAGTCCTAAGGATATATGCAAGAAGAAATTAGCAATTTCCATTTAAATGCTAATACTTATTCTTCCCAGTGAAAATTGAAGTATAACAAGTGATCTCTCATCACATAGAAAGAGCCTTGATTGTTATTTAATGATCACAACGAATAGTTAGAAAGCATGAAATTAAGCTAATAAATCTTCTGTTGAGCCTGACATTTTCAACAAACGAAAGTGCTCCAAGTTTTCAAAAACAGTTCCATCCAATTTTCTTCATTTTTGACTAAACTTTCCATGTTCTTCAGTTACAGACCTACAAACTAGCACCACACAAACTAAACTGAAACATCTAGCTACTTGAACAATTTTTTATAAGATTTCTTTTTAGTGCTACCTATACAATACAAAATACACTGTATTCTATGGAGTTCAAGTTTGTGCATCAGCACTATTCACCATAGCACCCATTTGCCTTTTAGTGATAAATTAAGAAATTAGACAAACACTATGGAGGTAGGTTTTTTTCTTTTCTTACTGCAGCCTCCTAAGAGCATATAAATACAGTTTGGTTTGTTTGAATTTTAGCACTTTTAACCTACATTCTATTTTAAGTAAAGGTAAGCTGAGAATGATTTTTATTTGGCAATTAAATAATTTTAACAATTAATTAAACAATTTAGGTTTGGTTGTTTGGGGGGTTTTTTTTACGTATTCATCAAGACTCTTTTTCTTTCACCCCCGGAAAAGGGAAAGATAAACAAAAGTTCACAAGACTCCAAACCCTGTGACTTCTGAAACTTAGTAGTCAATACGTAGATTATTTATGATAGCTTGAAGGAATAGATCACCAGTGAAATGCTACTTAGTTTAACAGAAACTTCTCAGTTTATTCATAAAGTTGTAACACTAAAACCACCATTCAGAGAGAAGGGTCCATTCTAGAAGCCCCTTCATTCACCAATGAAAAACAACACTTCTGACTTTACCTATGTAAAAACAATACTGTCATTACCTAATCCCAGAGCTGCCTCATTTTGTTGATAATATAAACATACATGGGCCTATGTATATACACTTGGGGCTTACAACACTCCCACATGCTACAGCCCCAGTATGAAAGACCATAAACTCCATCCAGGGTTAAAAAGGGTATGTAAAATACAACACAAGCAATGCAGTTCTATTTCAATCTTAAATGCAGTACACTCTTTGAGTAGAGATATATGCACCAAAACTCCACATTCACACTCCATATGATGGCATAGTCAACTGTAGACTGATACCTGGAATATTTCTAGAAAGAAAACAAGAGCCTCTTACAGGTTCAAACTATTCTCTGCAACCTGCCCAATAAAGAAGAGGTTACAGCCATTTACTTTAGATTACCTTCCTCCCCTTCCCTTCTCACCTCCATTTACTGACCCTTCAACAGAACAAGCTGGGTGGATGGCCTCAAGTGTTTGGACACCGTGCTCATGTCATGGCACAAAAGATGCACATCACACCTGTGGTGCTTGGCTTGTGTGGTGTTGTAAGTTACATGACACTAAGTATAAGCTTCTTGTATCTCCTTATTCATCTCTGGAAAGTTTTGTATATCACAACAAAGAACTAACCTATGGCCACATGAAAAGTAAACTGCATCTCAGCCTGCTGAATCAGATCACCTCATCAAATGAGTCAGTGACTTTCCATTGCATATTTCTACAATTATAGAAGTTCTCTATGCCATGAAATTAATTCTGGAAGACTTCAAGGTAGGTGGTCTAAGCATAGCACCACATGAAAGCAAAACAAACTTTACCCAAGAAATATGACTCTTTCCAATACACCAATTGTATAGAGAGCTGGTAGCATTTCTGATAGCTGCTAGGAAACTAAAGGTTACTTAACAATTATGATTTAAACACTAGTTTCCAATTGTAATTCTGCCAATTTTGAATCCTTCAGGCTGAAATTCTTCTTGCTTATCTCAATCTTTTTTTAAATTATATTAAAATAAATTCACCACATCTGTAAGATAAAGAGTGTTTGTGCTGTCCACAAAGCTCATACATAATTTTTAATGTATTTGAACAAAATATAGAACTCTTCTACTCTCTTTGAGAAGAAACTTTAATATCTAGGTATTTCAGAGGATAGACTTTGAATGACCCAAGAGTTCTGCCACATTTCAAACTTAGAAGAAATGCCTAGTATGGCCAACCTGATAAATCCAAGTCCATCTGTCTAAACTGTTTGTTGAAGACTACAGCTTGCACAGGATTACACAGATCAAGGGAAAAGTGAGTAGATACCAAGGCAAATAAGAGACAGGAACAAAGGAGAATGCTAGGGAAAGTCTAAAAACGGTGATGTTACAGCGGTCTATTTATATTAAAACACAATCCCCTCCAGTATCTAGTTTACTTTCCATGCACACTAAACTGAACCTGCATGTATGTAAATTCCACTATGACCATACTACTTTCACAAGATCCCTGACACACTCCCTGCATTCAGGCTATGAATAAGGATGGCATAACAAACTAAATCTTATCTGCAGGACACTTACTTTATTTATAAATGGGAAAGCACATAGGAACTGCTGGAAGCAGCAAACACAGCAGAAGAGCCCAGTGCACATCACTGATCAGTTTATGATAGAACATCCAAGGCTGAGACAAATCCAAGACAAATACACATGCTGTGCTTCAAACTCACCAAAAGAGCAAGACAAAACCTGGGGCATGGAAGTTGCAAAGAGCTTCAAAGAAGCCCACTGAGGACTGTTACAACCTCAAGCATAAATTGTCTGATCTAAGAGAGAATTTTCAACCATATTGTTAAAAATTGATTTCCTACTAAATGAGAGCAATCACAACCTTAAATTTTAGGTTAACGAAGCCACAGGGACTTGAGAAACTACCACAGTTACGCAATCGGTGAAGACATTTTAAAATAAAATTTGTACTAAAATTCTTTTAGACATTTAATACTTTTAATACATTTAATAAGGAGACAAAACAAGCAAAAAAGCAATGGCTGTAAAAACACTTGATCATTTACATTAACAAAATTTAATTCGGGCATTCAAGTCCCTTTAAATTTCAAGAGTATTAACTCCTTGGCAAAGTCCAACCCTTTAACTTAAATTACATCAAGCATATGTGTAGTAAAATTAAAGGGGAAGCAAAGTTTCTGATCCAACAGGGTGCCCTAAGCTGCAGAGAACTCAAATTGCATCCTGTGCCTCAGGGCAGGAGCACTTCTCAGGTGGCAAGAACAAGCCCACTCTCAACACAACCAATCTGGTGCAGCAGTTCTGTACAGAAAGAGTGCCCAGCACAGCCACACTGTGCAGTCTTTATTCCTCCCCAGAGCACAGTCATCCGTCCTACTGAATGAGGCAGTGGGGAACAGTAAGCAGTCTCATAAGCAGGCTGTGTCCTAATATGTGCATAAAACTGAGATTGTCTGCCTCTCCCATTTCCTAGTCAGTATATTTGCCTTATGCAACATTAACATGCTTTTAGATTCATCTGTTCAGTCTGGAAAAAAATTCTCTTAAGTGTTTTGTACATGAATTCACAGACTCCACAGATTTCAGCTGTGACAGGCTCATCACTTTCAATATTTAAACGTGGCTTCACTTTTACAAGAAAACAAGTATCAAAGACTGCTCTAGGAGCTACAGTACAAGAGATAAAAGCAATGGGAACTTTTGTATGCAGGAAATTATCCAGCTAGCTAAAAATTCTTTCGTAAGAGTTCCGTGCTTGCTTACAGATTAAATTACATACTAGAATCAAAGATAATACACAAAAATTACATTAAAATAGTTAAAACTGCAGCATGGCTATCCTACTTACAAACAGAACCAAATAAATGAGAAGTTACATAATAAATGATATAACATTCTCCATCCACTCAATTCTTACCACTGCACCTGCCTTATCAAATGCAGTATAGAGTGTGAAAAGGCCATTTTGGTACAGCAATCCAGGAAAGTTATCCATGGACAATGGAAAAATGTAGTAGAGATCACAATAGTGTTTGGTCTCAGGACTGGCAGAAATTGCGATGAATAACCAGAAAATGTACAACATGGAATATGTAAAAAAAACACCCCCATCAAACAAAGATTAAAATTAATAATGAACTAAATTACATAATCAACATTTAGAGAAGAAAAAAAATCACTAAAATATAAGATAAAATATAAGATAGGTCAGCACTCAAGGCAGAGCAATGAAAAGGAGTGCTCTGATGCACTATGGAAATACTTGTGCTTCTTAAACAGTTCTACAATTATTTTTCCTAAGGCAGCATGAAAAATGTATTTTGGGTTCTTTACTTACATGCTATGGAGACTTTATTTGTTATTCTGTCCATATTAGTAACAACAAACCTTGGGAAGAAATGCTTCTTTTCAGTTTGATGTTGTTAAATTTCAGTGTGAAGTATCAGCTAAATAAATTTGTGTACATTAGGTTTCTGAAAGCTTTCAAAGCATCCACAACTCCATATAGCAGAATTGAGAATCAGAAAACCAAAAGACTTGATTTAGGTGTTTTGTGAAAACTTTGAAAAGATAATTTGTTCCTTTGACAACTTAAGAATTTTATTCCATTTGAAGAGTTCTTACTAAATATTACTGAATGGCTATAACAGTAAAAAGGAAAATAGAGTGAAAAACCTGGCTAGGGGGATGGTGTAAACCAAAATCATGTTTTTCATAAAAGCACCAATCCTAAATTCTACAGTGCCTCTTCTTAGTTGACTACCTACACAACAGACTACAGACATTTAACTCCTTGCCTAAATCGAGGTTACAAAGAAGAATGAAAAGTTGCCTGATCTAGGTAGACAGCCACATTCCAAAGAAGCCACTCCAAGATACACATCTAAGTTTAAACAAAAGATAAGGATGATAGAACTTAACTCTAAAATACGGAGCAGGAAGAAAGAGAGAAGTTCTCATTATCCTAAAACTAAGACCTATGAAATGAGCATCCAGAGCTAAAGTTATAATAGAAAGAAATCCAAGCACATTAAGGCATGGAAAAGGAATTTAGGCAGCAGAACACACACATCAGCTCACATAAATCCTTGCACAAGTCCCTCAATAAGAGATTAAAGCAATTATGCAGTCATGGAATCAGAACCAAAATACTTCAGACACTTAAAAACTGGAGTAACTTGATTCCTTCATGATAAAATACACTGCAACTTTTGTTAAATAACCTACCACACTGAAGGAAATATTTAAATTATTTAATTACCAGAGCAAACAGAAGAAACTGAGGGAATGGGCAACAAAATGGGTAGACCAAAGGAGTACTGACAAATTTAAACAATAAACACTGCATGCATAATATAAATCATCCAGAATTATACTGGAATATAAGCCACAAACTTAAGAATTCGGAATTGCTTTAGAAGCTCCCATAAAACATTTAGCTCTTCTGTAATCAGGAGAGGTAATAAAAAACAAACTTAGCCTGAATAAAACCTGGAATAACAAAATGTCATAAAAGCTATTAAATCATCACTACAGAAGTCAATTGGATGTTATACCAGAGCACAGTGCTCAAATGAAGATACACTAACTTGAAATAATAGTGCAGTGCTGGAAAGTGGAAAGAGAATCTGCAATTCCAGCAGTACCACTGAAGGGCAACTTTCTTTTCACTGAGATGGAACTTTGTATGTCAACAATCTAAAGAACAAGGATTGCTTGCCTTGAAGAAAAAACATAGCAGAAGTGCACACCAAGTATGGTTTCTTCCTCTTTCCTCTCAATGAGCAAAAAAAGGAAATGTGAAATAGAAGTGAAATATGACCATGCCAGAACTGAGAAAAGAAGGCATTTAACTCCTGGCTTGCTAAGTAACCTGTGCACTTTATTCAAAGAGGAAAGTGGGAACTAGACCACCCACTAAATGAGAGTTTTTAATACTATACATTTATAAATACAACAAGATAGCCATCATTATAATATTCTCTAAAAACAGAAGACGAGATTTAAAATCCATACAGTTAGAGCTTCTAGACAGGGCCACCAAAATGGTAGACTTTATGTTCTAGGTCTGTGCCACAAGTACCTTTTATCCATATCTTTCCAAAGACTGGAAGAACAACGCCCCAGCATTCCCAAAGGAAAGCTTATACTCCTCATAATGCTCCAGAAAGTAGATGTAAAGGATCAACCATGGACTCCAAATGTAAAAGCATCACATGGCACTCATACCAGTGAGCTAGAGCAGATGGTTTGTTTCCTCCTGTTAGGTCTTGGTAAAAAGGAAGAGTCAACCTACCTAACAAAAACATACATTCAAAGCACAAACAAGTGCTGGAAAAGGCCCTTCAGACTTCTTGCTTCAAAATGTATGGCAACAGCTTATAGGAAGTAAGGTGAACGTTTTTGGCAGGGCAAGGCTATTCCTCAGCTGCTGGATTTCTTGCTCTTTTCTGTAAGGCAGCAGACCCCAGTGTCACTGTCAGAAAGGACAAGACCCAGACAAGTGGGTGGCCCAAATCATTCTAGCAGTACCTGCCCTCTTTACCATGAAAACACTTCTTTTGTACTGATGTTCATTATACTGTTTCGTAAAGACAGACTAAACCTTGTCCAAATGACTGATTTGAGCACACACTGTGTAAGAATTAGATCAATTAAAGAAAAGAGGGAGAAGGTTGGCACCTCCCAAAATGAAGTGCTATTGTCTATCCAGAAGGCCTTCAATATCCTAAGAGTACCTGGAAGGAAATAACACCAACCCAGAAGGAAACAGTTTAGGATTTGAGACAGTCAAGCTGCAAAGGTGCCACAGGAAAAACAAAGTTAACTCAAACTACAATAACTTCTTCTCTTCCTGCTAATTTTAAAATGAACAAGTTGTACCTAGAATCCATTTTCCATTCTCTAAAGTTCAGTAGACTTACTGTAGTGAAGTATCTGATTTTTCCCTTCCTTGCAGGCAAATTATGCATAAATGGCAGTTCACTTCAAAAAGAATTGTGCAAATATATTTCAATAAAGGAACTATGCTCCCTGCTTAAATTAAAAAGTTGACATGACAAATAGATGAAAACATGAATCCTCATTAACACCTCTGGTAACCTTAGCCCAGCTATACTTTCGCACATCAAGCTGTCCTTCACATTCAAAAAACTCAAGTGAGAAATGCTCAATACAACCTAAAGCACTTTGTTTGTAAAAGACATTATTTCCATAGTAAGTAGAAAGATCAGAGTCTTGTTTAACTTTGAAAATTGATTCTATTAACAAACAAGACATTATTTCATACCCAAGAAATCTTCTTTTAATCTAGAGATGCAGCAGTTTTCAGACTTTTTAAATTTTGATCTGTTTCAAGGGAGTACTCCTTGAAACCAACAAAAACCAACACTGCAAAACAGTGGCATGGAGCAGTCAAAAATATATTATAAAAAAAATGCCTTCAGCTCTTGCTAACAGCTTGGGAAACTGCTCAAGTACAAAGAACAACCATTCACATAAAGAAAGCATTTCTGAATAGCAGATAATATGGGGAATAAGTGGCAAAAAAGCATCACTGTGTGAAAAAAAACAACACACAAAAATATCATTCACATAAATCACTGACAATATTGTTGGCTCTTCATCTACTGTACAGGGAAGATATAAAAGGATGTTAATCTTTAAAGAGGCAATAATCAGGGTAAGAGAATAATGAAGACTAGTATGACTTGTAGTGCAAAAGCTCCCAAAGGCCCTGTTCTGGATGGGAGTGCCACAATGCTATGTATGGCAACAAAGATGAGTCCCCATCTCAGAAAACACACACTCCAAAGACAATTACACTAAAATAAAATTAACTAGGATATTAATCTGATGTGTTTAAAAGCTCCGGTTCTTAGATGTGATATGTTTTTGGAGCCTGCAGTACCACTTCAGCCTAGAGAAAAAGAAGATTACAAACATTTTTCTGACAACATGATTCAGGAACTGTAAGGAAAGCTAAGGAAGAAGTAACAAAATATTCACACTCTCAAACAGGAAGTGCTTGGTTCACACAAATGCTGCTTATCCTGCAGAAGGAGAAAAATAGACTGCTTTTTAAGTAGTAAAATACATATTCCTCAATTATATAACTTTTTTTAAAGAAGCTGGTACTGGCTGTTTAATTTCTATAAAATTCATTTTATTCTACAAAGGATTTTTCCAAGACCATTTCTATCAAAATATTAGCCTTTCATCTGCATTATGCATCCTTATAAAACACATATTTTAGGAGGATGTTGCAGGAAAATGGCTGGAAACCATGCCAGAAACTACGGCATTATATATATCTTTCTGCAATTCAGGTGAAAAAGCTAGTATACATTATTTTAGACTGAAGACAGAAAAGAACAAGTCATTGTGGATTAAGCATTTGCTGCCAAAACAGCAGAAATGCTTTTTATGCAGCAGGAATTTCCCTTTTAAAACACATACAGCGTTCTTTGTCAAATTGAAAAGGTTTGATCAATTACCAACAAGATTTCTGTTTACTTTTGCTGCGTTGGAGGTCAAAGGGAGACTATAATCACAGTTCATTCACAAAGCAATTAACACAGATGCACAAACCTATGCAAATACTTGGTCAAAAAAGTTTTAAGAGGAGCCTTGTTCTTCAACAACCAGTACTGTAGCAATGTGGAAAAGTCTATTACGGTCGTATAGTCTATTATCCTTCCTGTGAGGAAAGGCTGAGAGAATTGGGACCATTCAGCCTGGAGAAGAGAAGGCTTTGGGATGACTTAATTGTAGACTTCCAGATAGATAGGGATTCAGCAGCTGAGGTGCAAGAGCACGTAAGAATAGGACAAGGGAAAATAGATTCAAACTGAAAGAGGGTAGGTTTAAGTTGGATGTCAGGAAGAAATTCTTTACTGTGAAGGTGAGGCATTGGAACAAGTTGTCCAGAGAAGTTGTGGATGCCCTGTCCCTGGAAGTGTTTAAAGCCAGGTTGGATGGAGCTCTGAGCAACTTGGATTAATCAAAGGTGCCTCTGTCCACAGCAAGGGGGTTGGAACCAGATGATCTTTAAGGTCCTTTCCAACCCAGGACATTCAATGGAAGACACAGATAGAAAAAGGAACCCAAAATAACAATGAAAACAGCCTCGACACACATACTGCTTAAAGATGCAAATACAGTAACAAATTACAGACTGTGCTCAATTTCTAAAAGCTCTAAAGATGAGCATTTCTAAAATCCCACCATTCAATACTAAATACTGAAAATTAAGTTAATATATCCTACTCATCCTTAATCCAGTATTACCTTTAAGTTCTGATGCACCTAATTGCAAAGCATTGCTGTAGCTGAAGATTATCCCCAGCCAGATAGATCCTAAGAAATCCCTTAAGCCCCCTTTTTCCAGAGGGATGAAGCAAGACCTGAAGGTAACAACATATGGAAAATGCATGAGAAATAGCAGCCTAACAGAGATACCATAAAGCAGGGCAACAACCAGCAAAATACAGCTCTTAATAACTAGCTTTCATTTAAATGGCATCCAGTGTTAGGATTTTCAGTTATCATGCATCACACGGCAGCTACAGCCTGAGTCCAGCCCTAAGTGCACAGCTTGGAACTCAGGTGCACAGCACAGAAAGCCCAGCGTAGCCAAGAGCCACCTTGAGGACAAAGCTGATAAAACCAAAAGCTGATTTTCTTGCTGGGAAGAATAAACACATACAAAAATGATGTCTTTTTATGAACAACTAAACACATACATAGCAACATGTGTGTCTATATGCACAATCTGGTAACATGCATTGGTTGCAGAAGCCTTCAGTCACTGATGCTGTGTGCGAGGCATTAGGGGTGGGGCCAGAGACGGGTGCTTGCTGCACTCGACAGGATGTTCTGAGGGCCACTTCTAATCCATCTGCACTCGTTTGCTACCACGCACTGCCCTCTCCACTGCCTAAAGCACAGGGTGATCCAGTGCCCAGAGAACTCAGTGGAGCAGACATGAGGTCACCACCACAGACTTTCCTAATCTTCTGCTATCCTCTGAAGTTGCACAGCCTGAAGAGCAGCTTGGAGCCTGTAACCCCCACTCTGCAGGTATGTCAAGTTCCTCACAAGTCAATGTCATACATCCTTTAACACTTTTGAAGTACCTTGACTCCTTGGTGCCCTCTCTATCTTCAGCATCTGTACAACTGCACCCATTAACAGCCAAAAGTCAGATTAACTTGCTTAGCACAGCTAACATGAGTGTTAACACTGTAGGAACGTGTTTAAATTTGACACTGAGTAATTAAATTGTATGTATTTAAAGTACACTGTTCCAAAGGCACTCTCAAATCACTGCAGCACTGTAGATAATTATGTATAGCAGTCAGCACACTGAAAAAAGAAGATGAGGAAATGTTCCTGACAAAGTGAAGGGAGCTGGTATGCTCTGAACATAATCTGAAGAAAGAATACGGGTATTGCATAGCACATAACCTATAAATTAAGCTGTCAATAAAGAGAGAGAGAATAGGAGAAACAAAGGCAGAAGAAAAACAGCTATTCCTTCAAATGAACCTCAGCTGCTGAATCCCTATCTATAAATCTAATTGTATATGTTTTAAAATCCAATATTACTTTGTTCTAAACATTATTTCCTAGATGTCAAAATCAGCACAGAGGACCATGTATTTCTTGATACCGATTTGACAGGCTACTATATTATACTTTTCATGCTTACTGGTATGCTACAACAGTAAATTTATTAAAAAATCAAAGCTCTGTAAAAACAGAGTTATATCTTTAGGATATTTTCATGAAACATTGTTTTGCAGCTAATAGCCCCCTAAAAGGAAAAAAAATTGGTGGATGAGAAAGGGTTCTACCAAAATGACTAATGAGGAAGAGGAAGGGAAGAGCAGCATGTGAATCTGCAGCAATATATAACGTAACTATTGATCTCTGCAATCGGTAGCAGGTTGTCTTTCAGATCACAGGTGCTTTTATAGTTACACAAACGTCCTTGCTTGCCCAACAGTGAAGGTCTTAAAACAATTGACCTGATTTTTTTCTTTTTTTTTCAGGGGCTAGGGGGTCCTATTCAATCTGTATATTGGGTACCAATTAAAAAGAGAAAACCCAGAGAAATACAGTAACTAATGAATGATGTTATAACAGAAAATTACAGCATTAGCATAAGTAAAATAAGCAAACCTATAGCAG
Organism: Atrichornis clamosus; assembly: GCA_013400975.1. Taxonomy (NCBI): domain Eukaryota; kingdom Metazoa; phylum Chordata; class Aves; order Passeriformes; family Menuridae; genus Atrichornis; species Atrichornis clamosus. The sequence continues at coordinate 32,148 of WBMZ01006355.1, read as the reverse complement.
CACAGCAGATTAGCGACAGTTGCATCAACATGAGATCTGGTAAAAGACAGTTTTAAAATGCTCTTACACAACAGAAAATCTGGAAAGGCAGAAGGCTCTTATGATGCTGAACTTGTACACACAAAATAAACTACAGGTAACGCTGCTGAGAGATGCATGCATCTTACCCGTGAGTACAGCTTTTGCTGAAGGGTCTGCCAGATCCAGCGCAGATTTCCCATCGGTGTTCCGAATGTTTGGATCAGCTCCGTGCTGCAGCAGCACTGTGCAGGGAAAGCAGAAACAGTATCTTACCTCGGGTATACACAGGTTATTTACTGTTAAGTGTCTCCTCGGCATGATGAAGGCATAAGCAAACATTGCACAATTTTCTTTATTTTTCCTTCTGTTTTTTCTCTCTCTCTCCCTTTCCTGGGGGTTTTTTTTTGGTTGTTTTTTTTTCTGTTAAGCACTGCAGCAAAGGATCTTCTCCAGACTAAGGCTAAGTTGGCAAGTTAAGATATAGTAAGACCACATGACTTCGCATGATAAACATGAACCCCGAGTCTCTTGCAATAGTCGGTTTTGGGTTCCTCCTGACATCTAGCTGCTATGCTGTGCGTTCACTGACTCACACTGGGAAGTCTGCTATGGAACCTGCTTCTGCCTTTACTACCACTACTGCTGCTTGTTAACACTCCTGTTCCCTTTCCAGCTGAATATCCCAAGTTACCCCGCCTCTGTAAATCAGTGATACTCCAGCCTTTCAGTGGCTCATCACTTGTGCAGAAAATCTTAACCACGGCACACGGGCTCACCTTCAAGAAGTGTAACAAATAGGGTAAGATGTGTAACCTGGTACCCTGCAGACTGGGTGTTCAGAGGGTATTATTCTCACGGGGATTTCTTTTCCCTACTAAGCCTATAAACACATGAAAGTTCAAGTAGATAAAAATACTTAGAATGCAATATGCAACCATAAGGCTAAGAAGCGCTGATACAGTAAATTATCAACTAGAAAAGCTCATTTTAAAAAATCCCACTATTTCACCTGCAAACTCTTCTGATCAGAACAACATAATGCAATTCAGATCTCCACCTCTCAATATCAAGGCATTTTCTACACAACTGGAAAACAAAGCCCACAGCAACATTAGAGGGCTGACAAAAAGGGTCCAAATGCCATGCAAAATAAGCACAACATACTACAAATTCAGAGCAATAGACTTATTTTATGTAAGTGTGAATAACAGGACAGTATACAAAGACTCAAGGTCAAGGAGACAAGTAATAAAAACCAGCAGACAGTTATGGATGCTCACATAACCACATCTGTTGAGATACAGCTGGACTAAAGAAGTTAAGACAGAAATACTTGCAAACAGATTTTGTACCTAAGGATATAAAAACACTTCACAGACAGAATTCTTCAGAAAAAAACCCAATTCAGAACAAAAGTTTTATATATATATACACACACACACACATATATATAAAAGCAGCAAAACACTTTTCAGAAAACTTTTTTCTAAATTAAAAATTTAACTGGTAATATTGTTTTTATTCAAACACCTTTTCTTATATATTTCTGACTTCAAATTATTTTAACATTGCCAAATTTCATATGTTTTAGGTAACAGGATGCAATGCTACATGCTTGCCCCTAAGCTGAATTTTTGCAGAAGTTTGGTGTTTCAATGAAGTAAATTGACTTATTTTATGCTTTGCTGAGAAGGTGTAATTTTCCAGTGTTTTTGAAAGAAGACTCAAGCAGGAAGACTGGGCTTTTCCTAAGAGGTTTTTTTGTTCGGTGGTGAGGTTTTTTTTTCCTGTATCAAGACAGAAACACCAAAATGGGGGGGAAAAAGAAAAATCAGCTAGCACGTGCTCATAGAATCTTGTTAGGATCCGGCACCTACGTTTCTGAAGATACCATCTGTGCCATACGTGCTACCACCCACTTAGAGATCTTACTCACGGACAGGTTTGAGATAGAGCCAGCCTCTCAAGCCACTCAGGCACACTCCAGTAGGAAGAAGCAAACAAGACTTTTTGCAGATTTTTTTAAAAACAGTAGGCAGTATAGGAAATACGTATGGAGAGACAGACTCTGTATGTCCTTTCTCTCTTCTCTTGGACCCTGCTAGAAAATCTATATATCTAGGGAGAGGGAAGCCATTTGTCCCAAGAGGCATCAGTGTAAGAGTAGGAGCCTAAAAGATGGTACCAGCAACTGTCTATCAAGAGAAAGCAGGCAGTACAAAATGATGAAATACAGCACAGCACTGACTGGATGAGTAGGCAACGAAGGATCCATGTGGCAAAAAGCCTCAGACAAAGAGGTAGGGAAGAAAACTGAAAAGGACGACATGACAGGGGAAAAGATAATAGCCCAGATAAGAAGTCCATGAAGAAAGTCCAGAAGAGAGGAATGACTGGGATCTGACCAGTTTGGGGGTTTGGACTAGTACGTGAGGCCAAGTTGAGGTAGGTTAGGGCAAGAAAGGTGACTTTGAAAAATGAGAGCTAACAGGGGTAGAACTCACAAAGGCATCTGCAATTGCCTGAGCCCGATGTTTAAACCGAAGCACGTTTTCAAGTCTCTTGATTCTTCCATCCTATGCAAACCAACAAAGAGTGCTTCCCTGCTACTTCTGCTGGCACACACATGACACCACAGTACTGCTTTCAGCTCCTCTCCTAGCTAAAATTACTAAGGATTATGCAGAGTATCTAACCTGTTCAATCATGCTAATGAGCCATGAAGGATTTCGCCATGGTTTACAACATACAATTTCTGTGTCTACTTTTTAGTTTTTTAAAAACCTAGGCAAATACACTAAAAATTTAGTAACAAGGCTTAGGCTGGTTGCCTGCAAACAACCTGAATTATTGACTGCCCATGGAACATACACTTAAATTGGCCAAACAGGTTCAGAAAAATAACCTATCAGAACTCAACTGCTGTAACCATGAGACTTATCCTTCTTTTCTCAGCCATCATTCATCCCACTTGTCTTGCAGCCTCTCCAACAGTCAAGGGTATGGTCCTGCAGATACTGCCTTTATTCAGTTCTACAAACACATCCACACCATGAAAAAGAAGGCGATGTCATCTTGGAAAAAGAAACCAATCACATAAATAAAGACTGCATTAAAATGCATATGAATAAAGGAAGCAAATTCTGGTCACAAAGACAATCGTATTCTTATATTTCCTCTACTGACTATTTGATTCTAACCTCTCCATACTTTTTAAGTACATAATCTTACAGAAAGATATCCCAGTGAGCAATGCTGTCATCAACGGGAATTAACAAGAGAAATCCAGCATTTGATATTTAGCCTACCAGTGTAACACAGCTGTACTTCTATACCTGGCAAACCACAGGTAGCTTCTAATTGAATGTTCTCCTGCATGTTCAAAACCTTTAACACTTTAGCCCAACACAAAGTCTCTTCTAACCACAGGGTATTTGAAATCTAGATACAGTGTGTCTCTCTAAATTTCCTTTTCAATACACCAGGGATGTGTAAAAATGTCAAGATAGATCTCCTGTGTGGAAAAAAACATTCCCTCTATAAAGAAACAACAGAACAAGCCATTCTAAATAATTGTAGCTATTTTGGATTTCAAACACTGCACACTGGTTTTAGAGGATGGTTTCTGAGTAACCTGAAAAGGGAATGTGGAAAGAGTTTATATCAAGAAATTGCTGTTAACAGGCAAGTGTAAAGATGGTGTGCACAAAAATTAACTCCCAGGATTTTGTTAATTAGCATATTTGGATATGCCAGTTTATTTCCTCTGGACAATGAGGACATCGGGGTGTACTATTTTTCTCTACTGCAGGCAGTGCCCTTAGTAATCTAGCAATACCATTACCTGGCTATCCCTGCCTTTCCTACAGACCACATTGTACAAACAGCTAAAGAAGCTCTTCTTTTTACTGAATCTTCATATTGTATGTGGACATCAAAGTCCTGTAAATTTAACTATAGGACAACATGGACTGGTTCAGAATTATATTTTTACCCTCACTGCAACTGCTAAAATATTTCAGTTTCTGATTTTCACATACCATCTGAAATGCCTTATTTAATTACACTGCTATTATACCAGATCAGTACTAGAGACAAGAAAGGCCCTAAGTCCTACCACATAGGAAAAAAAAGTTACTGTATTGCACAGAGAATATACTACAACCACTAATCATTTCAGACTACTGCCAACTTGCTACAGAAGGATGAATCCTAAAATTAAACACTTGGCTCACAGCCTCCTGGCATAGGTGTTTTGAACTGTGAAGTTAACCAACACAACATCACTTGGCTGTCAAATTATAAACCCACCAAGAACAAACAGTTTTACTTTTGGTAGTTTCAACTTTCACATTTTCACCAATAAGGTATGGCAAAAACATCCCTGGTAGCTATACATCCACAAGTGACAAGTTTTTATTAGAGGAGGAGAAAAGAAAAAAGGAAGTTTGTCTACATAGAAACCATCACCCAAGTACTTAGTCCTTCCTCCTTCATACTTCCAAGTTGAAAGTGCAGCAAAGGAAATCACATTTGATTGAAAGACATAAATACAGTGGGAATAGAATAGGAATAAAAATACATTTGTTTGTTCAATACTGGCACAAGGATCAGAATCGTTCAGTTATGACTTCTCTAGGCCCAAGATCCACAGCTTCTTGACTATTCTTACAGGAATGCTGATGGAAAAGTTCACATTTGGTTTCAATTCAGATGCATGAAAGTATATAAAAAAAAGGGGCACGTCAAAATTTTTGACTGTTGAGTGAAAAAATGCAAGAACAACAGGCACACCTTCCACAAGCATTTGTACTTAAAGCTGCCTACTGCTTTCAATTACATTTCCAGAGTTGCTCACAGCTCTACCACTGCCTAGTCTCTCCACCATTTTTTTGCCACTGTGTCACTCTGCCTCGTGCTTGGGGTTCCTTTCCAGCTACCCCAGGTTTAGTATATATTCTTCCTTCCCCCTTTTCAACTTCGGCTTCCAGAGATGATCTCCAAAGGTTCTTTTCAAACCATCTTACTTTAGCTTTATCTACTTACTCACGAAGAATCAGAGTACACAGAGAACACAGCCTAAGAAAAAGGCCTCTTTGATTTACAACACAGGCACTGCCTTCCATTTGTCTAAAGGACACCTTTAGAGCCAGTCAATATCTCACTAACCTTAGTTCCCAGGAACACACCTGCTTCTCAGTACAAGTCCCATGTAGGACATGTTTCCAAGTTATACTTGATAAGAAACATAACGTGCTCATTTACCTCCACATTCTGAAAACATCTAGACAACACTCTGGAATTCAAAGTATTAATTTTTTTCAGCCAATACTAAATTCATCTTCCCCTAACTACCTGCACATGTAAATCAAACCACTGAAGTTCTGAAGCTTTTCTCATGTTACAAGAACACCAGTTTCTTGCCCAGATATAATACTTCTGTGATACAGAGCCAATAATCCCATTTTGGCAAGTTACCAGACACATAAGCCTTTTTGCTAAATGACCACATTATAACAAAAGTTGTAGCACCCTACTCTTGGCTTCATAGAATCGACTATATGAGATACAGGCAATAATATTAACCACAACTGTATCACTGGTTAACTTCCACCTCTGTGAGCAAACCCAGTCTTGGCTGTGTCATGAAGAATCAGGCTGTATTCATCAGCCATCGGAATTGCAAGGTGAAAACACAAGAGACAGTATAACTACAGAGGCTGCACAGAGCTCTAACGGTTTACGTATCACTACTGGACCTGATGACATCGATGGCTTCAAACATCACTGCCAGCTCAGTCAAGAGGAGTTGGGAAAAAAAGAGAGAAACAGGTCCTATGCTCTTGACTGCCCATCTATAGTGAAAGCCATCAAGTTGAATGAAGAGAAGATTACGGAGCAGAGAAGCTAAGCACACCAAAGCATATAGTTCAGAGTTAGGACAGGGTAGAAGCAATAACCACACATCTGAAAGGACTGCAGGTGGATTATTGGTAAGAAGACATGATAACCAGGGGCAGATCAGGGACAGGAATGTCCAGAAGGCTTCTGAATACCTCCAGAGAAGGAGATTTCATAGCCTCTCTGGGCAACCTTTCTTACCTATACCACGCTGGCAGAATCACCATACCCAGCTCTGTACTGCCCACCCTGCTTTGGGTGGCTGCAAATGTTTGGTCAGGCAACAAGGCAGATTAGAGAAGTAATCACTTGCCCAATCCAGTTCCTCATGCAAAACACTGACATGCTCTGGTTGGCACAAGAAAGAACAGTTCAGGGACATGTACTGGTGACAGGAGTTGAGAAGAATCATTCTGTGTTTCTAGTTTAGAGTGTATCTAACATTACCAGCTGAAGTCCTGGTGGGTCAGTGAGAGCTGCAAGCACCTCCCACCATTTTGCCTTCTCTATTTCCCTTGTTCAGGGCATCCCAGTTTCCCATTTGCTCAGACAAGGGTTTGTTCCCAATGAAACAGCATGTTGGTTTTGTTCTTTGTTGGGGCCAGACAGAGCAGGAGACAAATATGCCGACTGCAGTACTACGAAACAGAAGCTTACAAAAGCAACACTAGGCTCCACTATGCTGAAACAAAAAATTTTAAAGGGGTTAGATGGTATTCCCCAATAGCCTAGACAGAAACATAAGTCCTGACAGCAGGAGAAAGCTGCAGACAAGTAGCGGAGAAAAAGTGATGGAGATCTGAGCAACAGAGAAAAAAAAGGGACTGCTGATATATTAGGAACCAAGAGGGATACACCTGTGAAATGCCTCAAAGGCATTAGGGCATGGTCCTCTAAGAAGGTGACAAGGTCAATGACACAGCTGAACTGTCTCTACACCAATGCACACAGCATGGGCAGCAAACAGAAGAGCTGGAAGCCACTTTGCAGCTAGAAAGCTACAATCTAACCACTATCACTGAAACATTGTGGGAAGGACCACACAACTGGAATGCTGCAATAGACAAACTATTCAAAAAGCCCAGGCAAGACAGGGAAAGCAGGTGGTTGTCCTCCATGTAAAACAAAACAAAAAATCCAACCGAACAAAAAAAAGTGTATTGACTCTAGAGAGCCGCCTTGGAAAAACAGCAATGAACAAGCTGAGAGCTTATGGGTACAAATTAGGGGCCAAGCCAACAAAGGAAACCTCATGGTTGGTGTTTACTACAGGCTACCTCATCAAGCGGAGCTTGTTGATAATGAGTTCTGACTTCAGCTACAGGAGGTTTCATGCTTGCAGGCTCTCATCCTGCTGGGGGCCTTCAATCACCCTGACATCTGCTGGAAAAGTAACACAGCAAACTGTAAACAGTTCAGGAGACTCTTGGAGTGCAATGCGGATAATTTCTTAATCCACATGACAGACAGCACAACTAGAGGGGAAGCATTATTAGACGTGTTGCCTACCAACACAGATGAACTAATTAGGGATGTCAAGATGGGTGGCAGATGGAGCTGCAGTGGCCATGCCCTAGTGGAATTCACTATCACGATGGATATGGACCAGGTGAAGAATAGAGTAAGGACTCCACATTTTAAGATAATACTTTCAGTTATTTAATGAATTGATGGATGGGACCCCCTAGGGAACTGCCCTCAGGGACAAAGGAGCTGAACAGAACTAGCAGCCCATTAAGGACAGTTCTCATAAAGCTCAAGAACTCTCAAGTACCACATGTCAGAAATCAGGCAAGGAAAGCAGGAGACAAACATGGCTAAGGACCTCCTGGTCAAACTGAAGTGTAAGAAGGAAATGCACAGTTCTACAGGAACACTGACTAGAAAAAGGAAGATTAAAGTAAACATACCCCCCCTTGATAAACAAGACATGAGAATTAGTGACAACCAATATGGAGAAGGCTGAGATACTTAACCTTTTTTTACCTCAGCTTTCAACAGTAATCTCTCTTCCCACATCTCTCAGTTCCCTGAAACTCAAGGCCGGGACTGTAGACTGAAGTTCCCCCCACTGAAAGTGAAGCTCAGGTTCAAGATCACCTGGAATACCTGAGTATATATCTGTCCATGGGACCCTCTGAGATGTATCCCAGGGTCCTGAAGGAATTCACTGATGTTGAGATGGCCAAGCAATTCTCAATCGTATCTGAGAAATCGCAGCAGTCAGACAAATTCCCAGCAACTGGAAAAAGGAAAACATCAGACCCATTTTGAAAAAAGGTAAAAAGGAGGACCCTGTGAACTACCAACCAAGCAGCCTCACCTCCCCGCTCAGTAAAATCACGGAACAAATTCTCCTGGAAGAGACATCAAAACACATGGAAGACGGGGAGCTACTTAGAGACAGAAAGAGTACATCATGCTTGACTAATGTGGTAGCCTTCTACAATGAAGTGATTGCATCAGTTGACACAGGAAAAGCTACAGATGTCATTCATCTGAACTTTTTGTAAGGCTGGAACGTGTTGTCCAGAGAAGTTGTGGATACCCATCCCTGAAAGTGCTCAAGGTCAGGTTGCCCAGGGCTTTGAGCAAACTGATCTAGTGAGCACTATCCCCTCCCATGGCAGGGGAGGTGGACTACATGATCTTTAAAGGTCCCTTCCAACCTAAACCATTCCATGATTGTAATCCTGCAGGCCAGTTCCTGGAGATCTACAGTTTTAAAATTTTTTACAGATACAATGGTCATTTTCAAGTAAAAGAAAGCTGCCTCTAGTAAAAAAAAAAGTTTTGGCCAAATGTGGTGTAATGTGGATAAAAAGCAAAGTACCTGCTTGCATGATAAAATAAATAGTAATAAATAATAGCAGCAACTGCTGGGGACATCAATATATGCAAGGAGACTGTACACACAGACAGCTTGGAATAATGGCTCTCCTAGCACAGGCCTTTCTTGCCTTACAGCTAAAATGACCACTTGGTCCATTAGGGTCAGAGGACAGCCATATCCAGCATCTCCCTTTATTGACACAGATCTGACCTTTGAAAGGCAGGTTCTCATGAATCCATATGCTGCAGAAACTGCACCACTAGTTCCTACAGTAACAAGATGCAATACCAAATTGAGCAGAGGCCCAGTAAAAGATGAAGAGGAAACAATGCTTAGAGGTCAGGGTCCTTCAGCTTAGTTGAGTAATTCACAGAAACAGGCTTCAAAGCAGCAATAAGAAAAGAAAGGAGCATCATGAACAAGGTCTCCCAGTACCATCTTTTTGCTTGTTTGTTTTGAAGGGAAAAGAAGGATCTAGACAAAAAGAATATTATAAAGCATCACTTTAAAAGGATTTCCTTAAAAGGAAAATTCTATTTTCATGCAAACTTAATTTTTCAGAAATACTCTTTTGTCTCAGTCATTGTTTGCTGCAGAAGTACTTTCACACTTTGTTCAATGAAGTTTCAACCTCTTTGCAAGACAACCTAACCCGTCATATATATATACATACATACCACAAACCTCACTTCTCAATGTACTACAAAAGATTTCAATGCATTCTAGAAAAAAGTTGGCACTAGATGTTCTAGAGATTAGATTTATCTAATCAAAGTAAGGTAGGTGGAAGGGATCTGAACCAGACAACCAAAACCACAAGCATCATTGCCACAGTAAGAGTTCTTCCAGCAGAGGAGATGTTACCTTTTAAAAAGGCTCCCTCCTCCCTCTGTGATTGCCATCTACTGTTTCCCCTTAAGTAGGTACATCCTGAGTTACACAATCCTGAGTAACATTCTCTAGGGAACCCTGCTTGAGCAGAGTGGTTGGACTGGATCACCTCCAGTGGTTCCTTCCAACCTTACCCATTCTGTGATTTTAACTATGATTAGTTTTCTGTATGTAGGAAACACTACAGAATTGCACCCTGGTACACCAGTTCTGCCCACCTGTGATTAAATATGCACAGAAAGAAAGAACATGCAGAAAGTTCCAGAGCCTGTAGGCAGCACAGCAGAGGCTGATAATATCCTTCTGCCCTCAGAGAAAGAGCCAGAGTTGGTAGATTGCTCAGCCTACATGAACAGCAATTAAAAGCCTTGATCTTGCCTGGACTTAACGAAGCAAATATCCCTGTTTCTTTTTTTTTTTTTGATATAACACTTTTCAAGATAAAATTTTCCATTTCAGCCAACAGTGAGAACAAAAGTATATGCAGGTTATGCAGAATGCACCCTTCTAGAGAACAGCCTCAAAACCCAAGTGCAATTGCAGACTTTTTGTTTGGGGTTTTTTCCCATCATGCAAGGGACAGTGCTGTCATTCCAAAACACTTCCCCTAAGACCACTATCTGCACAAAAAGCTGTGTAGTGTAAAGGAAGCTTGAGAGTTCCACAATAAACCTACAAAATATAAGAACTCTAGAAGCTTCAGTTACTGAAAAAAAAAAAAGAAAAAAAGAAAATTGAAAAACCTTTTGTTGAGCTAAAAAGCAATGAAAGACAGTACACTAAACATTTATTTAATCCCATTTATTTGCAGCCACGTACATGCACTCTTTTAACACTGAATTACACTGAATCATGGAATGATTAGGGTCAAAAGGACCTCTCTGTAGATTTTCTGGAACATCCTCCCTGTTGCAGCTGGGCCACCTACAGCCAGTTGCCCAGGATGCTGTCCAGATGGCTTTTCAGTATCTCCAAGGAAGGAGATTCCACAGCTTCTCTGGGCAACCTGTGATCAGTCACCCTGATGGCAAAAAGTGTTAGCTGGAGCTCAGAAGGAGCCTCCCATGTTTCAATTTGTAGCCATTTCACACAGGGGCTTAAGAACCACATCTAAGTGTGTTCAAGTCGTCATCTGGAATACATATAGTGTGTGTCAAACGGAGTAGAAGACCTCTTCACCAAAAGAACTTCAAAAAAACCTACAAAAGCCATTTAGCTCACTTGTAGACAGTATGGGTTGAGGACTTATTATGCAACAACTAAATCACAACCCTTTCCCTTGCAAGCAACAATTCTGCAACTACTTAAGATTCTAAGCATTTGGTTTAATATACTATATCAAATAGCTAGAAATCTTAACTGCTGCCCCACTGTCTGAGCAATTTATGTTTTCATCTAGATCCCAAGCTGAAAGCTGCTTTAAAGACAAGTCTTCATTGCTTGGTCCCAATTTAATGTTTCTCTGAACAAATTCACCTTTCCACTTCCAGTTTTATTCAAATAAATGTCACCTATAATCCTGACATCCCACTTGACAGACTGAGAGTCCTGCTTTCAGAGTCCCTGAAAAGCAAAAGCAGTCACTGAGGCAAATCAGATCAAAAAATAGCATCCGGAGAAGAAAAAGAATTGCAGAGAGTTAAGAGAAACCAAAGATTAATTCCAATCTCCTGCACATGCTAACAGTTTCTTCCAGGTGAAGTTTGAGGGGAAAAAAAGTCCTGGTGGAACTTACAGATTGCATGTGCAATTAGCTATGTGTCTATCAGAAGGTACTGCCAGTGCACCAAATTCTAACACTTGAGAAGCAACATGAACAGAGGGGTCTTAAAAGTTTCTTAGAACCTGTCCTGGATCTACTATTTTTCCAAAACAGAAAAACATCTGAAGAAATATGGATTGAAGAGATTTAAACCCTAGCAGCAGTTCTCAACCCACCATTCAGTGAGGCAAGCACAAGATAGGGATAAAAACAACCACTAAACCCCAAAACAACTGTCACATTCCATGAGCACAGCCTTTTCCAGAGGTGAATTGCAGTGCACAGTACACAGCTCACAGATGGTGTCTTAGTCACACACCCTATAGCACACACAGAATGACATTTTGATGTGATTAAGAGCTGAAACTCTTCAGATTAAAGAAGCCCCAACATGCCAAATAACTTTTGTATATTTTGCATAAAACGTGAACCTTGTGCCAATTTTGTAAACTCATCATCAGTCCACAACATAGCTACCAGATATTTAAGAAATACAAACAGATAAAATCTTAGGAATAACAAGTTGATCAGTCCATGAAAATGTGGTTAAAGCTACAGGTTAGCCAGAAAACATGAATATTGTCAAAAATTTTCTTTATGAAGTAAAATGAGGATGCTAAGAGCATACTAAGTTCAAGCAGACCTAGAACTCTACTAACAGCTGACTAGCTAGCAGTACTACATACATCAGTCTTGTAAACTTCCCCCAGCAACTATCTTAGATCACATTATTATATAAAACAGTAACATTGCTTTCCATTTTTAAAGCCCAGAGCTATATTCTTTTTTTTTTGGCAGCCCTAGAACTGATCACCACCATGCCCTATTGATACAGAGCAGTGCAAGTCTTAGTGTATTTAGCACTAGGTCTTTGACAAGAAAATACTCTACACTGCAAAAATCTCAGTCTGTCAGGTGAGATATCATCAGGGCTGTAGATCTCACGCTAGGAACGACGCATGTCGTATCAGTCTGAGTGGGTTCTTCTCCTTGGTCACCCATGTCCTGTGCCATCCTTGTATCACCCTGAACAAGGAAGTAAAAACTAACTGTTGCAGCCAGCTCCTCTTGCGTCTCTCATCATGTAAGTTCAGTATCCAATACCATAGCTAGGTCAAGAGTACTGTGCCTAACCAAGGAACTGCTCAGTATTGCTTGTTTGGACAAGACATCAGCAAAACACAGACTACACACAGCAGCACGAATAGCAGGATTCACATCAGACGCTTCAGCCTTGCTGCTGCATGGTGCCTTTGTATAAATGCAGTAAAACAACGAGCCACAGGAGTCCGTGTTTATCCATCTTGTGTCCTAGCTGCACGAAAGGCTGAAGTGAAGACCACCCAGAAAAACAGGCAAGCGCTCAGTATTTTCAGGAGGCTTCAAGCAGCCAGAGTTCATTTTGCACACTTGCTTCACATCGCAGAAATATCAAATCATTAAAAAGAGACACCTTCCTTTCTTCACTATATGACAAAAGATTTATTTACCTGCACCTTTTTAAAAGCAAGACTTTTGTATCCTGTAGTAATACTTTAATCAATGTTTTCCATTAGTCTCAGAAAGCATCCGAGAACTCTGCTAGAATTTGTTCCACTCATTTATGCCTTAATATCTACACATATATCTAGAGATTGTTTTTAAACCACATATGAACTGCATTAAGGACCACATGGTTCCGCTGAGAAGCTAAAAGTAGATATTGCTACAGTAATCAGAATCATAGTCCCATAACATTAAGTATTTCTGCAAGGTATTTAGAAAGTCACTCTAAACTGGTATTGGACATCTGAAAGTGGTTTCAGTATCTGCAAGAAGACTATCTGTTCCATTACTCTGTTCTGAATAATATGCAACTTCTTCCCTCCGCTCTCAATTTGCTAATAGCTAACATCAGTACTTTTGAGGACCTTAACTTCCCATAAACTCCCTACAGCAAGTGTTCCAGTAGTGTTTGCATATTGTCATACCACCTCCTTCACTGCAAGAAATCAGATTCTTTACACTTGTAAAGAAACATCATAAAATGAATTACTCTTTCCTTTGTCCTCCACAGATTCTCCTGTGCCAAGCAAGCAAACAAGGAAAAAGGTAGTTTTCTTGACACCTGAATTTTGAAAAAGAAATAGGGCTAGGGGAAAGTCTAAAATCTACAGAGAGGTCATAACATATTAACTGTCAATACAATTCAAACCTAACAGAAAGAAAGACAGCTTTCAAATTATGCATTGTATTAAATCCAAGACAAGGCAAACCTACTTAACCTATTTTCATGAGGTTGAATTTCAATCAACTTATAGCAATACAAATACCATAATAAAAACAACAGCCTAAAGGACTGTAAGCAACACAGTAACAAGTCTTTACAAGCCTTCAAAACCACAAGTTCCAGACACAAAGATAAGAAGACATTTTATTGGCATAACCCTGCAGATAAGACTTCCTCACCTGAAATAAGACTTCTTTTCACACGATTTGTATAAAGCATCACCCTCTCTGCTATAAAGTTTACTGTTGATTTTGTTTCTGAAGAGTATTTAACCTAAAGATTAATCCAGCTCAACACTTGGTCCTCTTACAAAAATATTGTGGTTCAGCACTTGCACCTTGTGTCAATGACCGACTTATTCTAAGGTTCCTTGCACTCCAAGACCTTTCTTTCTGCATACACATGTGACTGACAGTGCTCAGAGAGATTTCTTCAGAAGTGTCTATCATAGCTACACATGCCCAGACACCAGCACACAGTAACTCCTGGAGACTACACTCCATAACCGACCTGTCTGCACACAGACATCACAGTTATCCTTCACAGACAGGAACTGATCCATTGCCCTCATGTCCGTCCATCTGCCAAAGTCCACCAGGGAGCACTGCAGTTATATATGCCATGGCAGAATGTCCCAAATCATTTTCTGCAGTCACTCTTGATAAAAGCCCTGTTGTCTCACACTCCAGTCTATTGTTACTATGACAACAGTATTACAATGCCTCCCAATTACCAATGTATTATTTCAGTCGTGGGTTTCTCCACCCCCACGAGCTTTTAGAGAAGGCAGCCTTATTCTCTGGTCTCTTTCAATAGGGGAAGTCTGAACTACAGACTACTGAACTACACTGTAGATGCAAAAAATATAAGACTCAGCCCTAGAAGCTCTCATTTCTGTGAATATTAACATTTAGAAGCTAACATAGCTTAAACAAGCAGTTAGAGGACATGAAACTATTTAAAACCAGGAGCAAGAATTTAATTGAGAAAACAAAAACATTCTTCCCCTCAACCTAAACCATCAAATTTTCATCCTATGTCTGCTATCATGCAACATTCCTTTGAGAAAGACCCCATGAAGAACTAGTATGAGAAGAGAAGCATATTAGGTGTTTGAGCCACTGTGTACGCACTGGACTTAAAACCAAAGAAGCAGGGTTCCAAAAAATGCTATAACTGACAGAGCAGAAACAGACCAAAATAATTAATAACCCAAATAGTCTGACGAGCCTGCTTCTAATTTTTCCAACAACCAATTTGGCTTTGATCAGTATCTTAATAATAAATACTATTAAGAATAGCCAGGACTTTTATTTTGTGTACCTGGACTGATAATAGATGCTGTTAACAAGGACTGCTTGGGCTGAAGCATATCAAATCACAAGGTATCTTTACTCTTATATCAATATTAACTGCAACCAACAGACAGGAAACCTCCACACTATAAGGATTAACTCATGTTCCCCTAATGGAGCAAAACTCACAGTTCTGGTACACAAGAACAGTCTAAAGCTCTTTAGACTGTCCTGCAGCTTAAAAAAGTTCAAATACAAGTCACTGTCTTCCCACAACACACTACAAACAGTCAGTAAGAGCAGTACACCAACTCTATAGTTCAAAAGTCAAAGCAGAAATAATAACAATATTAAGAATCTTCTGATATAAACAACAGCAATAGTTAAAACATTTTACACAAAGTATTTGAAAGCACTTACTGGAGAGTGTTTTCCAAAGATCTTACAAACCTCTGAATATCAGACACCCGGGATACCTCTTTGAATCTAAGCTTCCTTCTAGAACACCAATTCTCCAAGAGAGTCTTTCGGAATTCAGTACAACTCTTCAAGAAACAACATGCATAACCAGATCCCAATGGACCTCAATCACCAATATCCTCCTCTAATTCCTATTAAGAAGCTACTAGTCTTCTTATAGGCTTCTGTCGATCCAGCAGCTAAATCTAATTATTTTTCAGTTAAGAAACCAAATCTTCTCCCTGTCACCCCATCTCCAAAAAGAACTGTCTACTACACGATTTTGCTCCTTGATAGCACTTCCTATGATTTATATTTTTTTTTTTTCAGGTAGTAAAATCAGACACTGCTTTAACTTTTAGAGTAATACAGTTCCTCTGCCTGAAAGGCAAACTGCTCTGAGCACTCTAAAATCTCATGGGATAAAAATACCATAAACTGCAATAATTTCACTATTTGCTGTACATGCCTTCTTTGCAAGATGGCCAAACTGACAAGTAGTTCAATGATGGTGCATATTACCATTACTACAATTCCTTTATGGTCTACTGTGTGCTAGTTCTACCCATAAACTACCTTTCATAAGATTTTTTTCTTTTAATCCTAACAGAAGGTTTATCTGCCCTGCAGAAGGGGGTCACATGACACTCCCTCCACATCTTTCAGCCTAAGCATGCATACTAACAGAAAGTAGTAACTAGTTAATTCTTCTCCTTCCCCAGTTGTGAGGAAGCACAGCAGGGTGAGGAATGTTTTGACATGTTTATAAGGAGGCATTTAAATATAGTGATCCCTATATTAAGGGCAGGACTTACACATCGGAAAAGCTGTTAGCTTAAAAACATTTTAGCTTGCTTGCTTGTTGTATCTTGCAAGTGCAAAAAGGGTAAAGGAAAAAAACAAAACAAATTACACAGAAGTTCTCTGGTCAAAAAGAGACAAATGCACCTTGACAGTGCCATTAGAGATTACTTCACAGCACTAGAACAGTAAATTCATCATGCCACAGGATCTTTGCAGTGAATTTTATAACTAGCCCGAGGAAGCCAGTAAAAACACTGGTCTAAAGTCATATTACGTCATTCCGGATGGATGCTTAGCACTGAATGGGCTTAAAGTGAATTTTTAAAACTTTTAGAGCTGTGTACAGTGAGGAAGGGAGCTTTTCAGTAGATAGAATTTTTTATTTTCCTAAAATTACTATAGTTCTCTGTATGTTCAGATCCATAAATCATGGCATCACCACAGAAGATGTTCATGTTTACATATCTTGAAGGATGCCCTTAAAAACT
Organism: Atrichornis clamosus; assembly: GCA_013400975.1. Classification (NCBI taxonomy): domain Eukaryota; kingdom Metazoa; phylum Chordata; class Aves; order Passeriformes; family Menuridae; genus Atrichornis; species Atrichornis clamosus. The sequence continues at coordinate 15,425 of WBMZ01006355.1, read as the reverse complement.
AAGCAGATGTATGACACCTGAGATAATATTTAGCCTAGCAGTCCTATAGATATCAACGCCTAACTGGAGATCCACCTGGAAAAAAAAAATTCACTGCAAGAGCAGCTACAGCTTCTGCAGAAACAAACACACTGAAGGGCAAAGCAAACTTAGACAAACTGCATAAGCATAGGTTCTGTGAGGTTATGTTTAGCCTAGTTTTTAGACAAAAAAACCTCTGTGCTACACAATTAGTTTTAAAAGAGCTGTTAGCACACAGGAACTACCTTGAAGCTACTCCCACACAGTGGTCAGCAACCAGAAAACCAAACCAGAAAGAAAATTAAGTTACCTTATAAATCTACTTCACCCAGTTTTGGTGTCTGTACACCCCACATCAACCACTCACCTTTACAAAAAATGGCAGGGGATGAGCAAAAAGTCAAGGGGCCGAAATACCAGAATATTCAACAGGATAACCTAAAGAAGACTGTTTTTCAGCTTGGAAAAGAGATTATTTGAGGGAAGGAAAAGACAGATCTCTGAAATCAAACTGCAAACAGAAATGACTGCTCATTAATTCTCACAAAAGTTCTGAATAGCTTGAAATAAAAGTCAAGAAATCAAGAATAATGTTTTCCAAAAAAGGAAGGGTTATTTTCTTTCAGCGAGACTATTAAACTGTAAAACTCTCTTGCCACAAAACACTCCCAAAGCCAAAAGTACAGCAGCATTTAAGAAGGGAATTACAGCTCTGAAGAATTTTGTACACAAATTGCTATGCAACACAGCTCAGATGCAGTCTCTACTTTATCAAGTTCCTAAATTGCTGATTGCCATGAGAAAAAAGGATACATTCAAGGCATGCATAATCTCTTGAGCATCATGATCTACATGTCATTTTTGGAAAAAAGTGAGCTACGTGCATCTTCATCTGAAATCTATACAGTAGTCAGACTGAAAAAATAGACAATTATTTCTCCCCAGCCCAACGCACAGAACAGTCACCACCCTGCCATCACAGCATTCCTCCCAACACACTTTGCAGAGTTCACCAGTCATCTGTTATTCCATGAGAAAGTACAACACTGAAAAACAAAACCACTTTTCATTAGCTCTAGAAGCAGTTCACAGACACTGAAAATGCATCTTCCTGACAGATAAAGCAATCCTAGAAGTCATATATACTGAAGGACACTAACAATTGGCTCCCATGCTTCAATAAATTTAGTCCAAAAAACTGATTACATAAAGCGTACAATGCTTTCAAGTGTATTTAATTACTTAGCAACTAAACAGATCTGCCATGACTGAATATATTGCAAGAGATGGTCAGCAAACCAGCTGAATACTGCTTACCAAGATCTACACTTCCAGACCCAGAAGGCAAAAGCAACTGCCACCTGAAAGAGCCACAGCCAATACTCCTCCCAAATCCAGCACATTCACCTTCTCTCCCTACACTGTCCTATGACTGCAATAAGCAACCAGTAAAACAGAAGAAAAAGAAATCATATCAGCCATTTGCTATCTTACAGTTTCCTGGGTGGAAGTTTGTGCACAGTCTGGTGAGTTTTCATCAATTCATGTATACTTATTTCTACATAAGCTTCCCAGTGGCAGGGTTTGCACCTATTACTCTAAACTCAGCTCACAGCTGAGCACTCACAGTACCTTTAGCACAAATATGCACACTCCATTCCAAAAGTGCTAGACACAAGAGCATTCTACTGCTGTTATCACTACCTGTCTTTTGCTGCTCTTCCTACCCTGTTTCAATGCCTTGAGTTTTTCCCGAAAAATCATTACTCATGAATGTGCTGCATCTCCGCACTCTGTTCAATTATCACTTTTTTCCCTTTTTGACCTGCAGAGTGGCCAAGAAAAATGTTCTATGCTAGATGTGATAAAGAAAATATGCAGCCTGAGGTGGCAAAGAAGAAGCAAAAGAAAAAAGATAAAATGGAAAATTCTGACCCATTATATCATTTGGAAGAAGATGTCAAGAGTAAGTAGCCAAAAAAATGAGGCTAGATGACTAATTTCTACACTAGTCCATAATTTTTGAGATAGATATTCAATTTCAGCAAAACATTCTAGGTTATGCCAGGATTTTCAGACACTGTTCTTCAATCAATGCTTTTTAAAAAGCTTGTTTACAAAGGAACACTCTAAGGACATGTTCTTTGATTTTTATTTTTTTAACAGACCAGTTTCTTCCATCATATCTGTTGCAACAGTATACACTTAAGGTGTAAATAGCAATAGTGTACAATGTATTCCAAAAAGCTACTCAAATATTCCTAGTCAGAATTCATCCCCTAAACTGTCATTATTCCATTATTCCTGGGTATAATGTGTTCCTTCAAAAGACTTTGAGATTAAAGCTGAAGACCTTAACAAAAGTTTTATATAAAACTGTTAGAAACAGGAACTTTGCTGAAGACAGCAAAACATGTTTGCCCACTAGATGCAAGTTGCAAAAAAACTCAATGCAAACATGAAAGAACAGACTTCTTTGTTTATACTCATGTTCTATCAGTTTTATGGAATGAACTAAATCCCAAAGTAGCACCATACTACGGTACACACTAGTCTGGTGACTGGAGACATTGCCTTCAGTAAGAACTCTCCCCTTGACAAATGCAATATCTGACTGAAGTACAACAAACATGGGTAACTGTAGCTACACTGAGCACAACAGCATCACGCTTGCTTGTTTAAAATAAATAATTTAAAAATGCCCAAAAATTCTTACACAGCTACTTGCAGGCAGATTGGAGAAGAACTGCATGTAGTGCTACAGGTCTGCTCACAGGATTCCTTGGAAACAGTAACTGCACCAGACAGCAAAAATGCTTTGGTATTTGATCAGCAAGTACCACACACTGAACATTTACATATACATGGATCATACCCTAAGTCTAGCATCAACATTTAGACTCACTGATCTAATCTGTGCAAGAATACAGAATGAAGTTTTGTGTAATACAAGCCATAAATTTAATCCTATACTTCCTTTCACCAAGCCCATAGTTTCTTGTTGAATTAAGAGTGAACTTTAAAGGTACCATCAGTTGTTTGATTACAGAAATTAGATCTAAATAATCTCAAATTACTCCCAGCATTGTACATCAAAAGTGATGTACCACATAATCTGCCCCTTGATCTGACCTGCCCAAACTCCTCCAGAGAGTATCAAAGTCTTCAGACAAACCACCCAAAGCAACACTACCCATGCTGTCCCGCCCCACCAAATTCTAAAACCTTCTGTTGCAACCATCTTTCATCCTATCACCCATAAACACAAAGGTGTGCTGCTGCTCTCTCACTTTAATACAAGGTTTTAAAAACTGAAAAAGATAAATCTTTTCCAAAGCAAACAAATGCAGCCCTACTTTAAGGTTAATTTTCTATTCAGCCTGTTACTGTCAACCTCTCTCCCATTTAATTTGGATTTTCAGTCAGTAGTTTCCAAAATCAGGCAGAGTCCAGCATTGAAGAGACAAATTACTTCAAGTCTCATACAAAATTCCAGTTACTGACTGGAATTAAGCTTACTTTTCCATTCAACGTTGTCATAGTAGACTGTTACTGGAACTTAATATATCAATGGATCTCTTCCCATATATTGCTGCCTAATCAACTATACTCAATTTCTACAGAATACTCTCCATATGTTTTACGTTGCACACAGAGATGAAATGGAGTCCATCATATCTCTTGTAAAAAGAAGAAATAGGCTGAAAAGTTATACTCTGGTGTTTCCTCCAGTCTTCTTTCACTCAATTTTTGGTATTTATTTTTAAGTAATGAGTTAAATATTACAATAAATCTAATGCAAGACTTTATTCTTTAACTTTTGCAGCTTTGTCTGAAGAAATTTTATGTAATAGTACTTTCAGCAAAAAGATATTATCTGGAAGTCTGAGAATTGTGTCTTGTTATCTGGATAACATATAGAACATATAATGCATAATCTTAACTAAGTTCCTAAAAGTCAGGCTTTCCTTTACACATTTGATAAAAATCACAACGCTGAGCAGATCATTTTATTCAAGCTAGTAGATGTTAAAAGAGTAAAAGTTCAAGAAACTGATCTGAGTGTAAAAAAGTAAAAATCTAAGTTCCCATTTAGAAACAAAGTACTACTAAATATACTGAGAAAAACCACAAAAGTTAAATACATCCTGACTGAAAAGCTCTTAGGTTCTCAACAAATTTAAAATGATTGAAGTGTTCAATTTTACTTGAAATTGCTTTGGCTCCAGGCTATAAAACACATACTGAAGATAGATCATCACTGAACAATGGTGTCCTGTAAATTGTATTGGAAAGTTCCAAAGGACAGAGTTGTTTCTCCATACTATATAGAATGAAAGGTTTATCATCTTCCTAACCACTAATGCAACATACAGAGCAACCCAAAAAGCAGACTTTACCTAGTAAAGCTAGTTTTCTTGAGAGTAACCAAGAAAGACAAACTTACATATTCAGATTTTAAATACTGTAATTTAACAGACAAGGAGACTATTCAACTCTCTAGGATAGTTTTTCAGACACAAGTTATGCAAAACTTGTATTTACAGACCATGAAAAATTTAGTCGTAAAATACTATCACTATACCTACCTGCTATATTAAAAGACGTTAGCTTTTAAAACAAGCAACATCTTTCATCTCAAATTCAGTACATACACAATTACAACTCCACAAAACGTATCAGGTAAAATTGCAACCTAACGAGTGACAGACACTTACCAATACACACATCTATCTTTCCCTTGATAGCAGCCTCATGCAAAGGAGTGTAGTTCCAATTGTCTCTAGCGTTTGGGTCTGCCCCCTGACACAGCAGCAGACTGACCACTTCCGCGTGACCGAAGGAGCAGGCGTTGTGCAGGGGTATCAGTCCTCCGTCGTCGCGGGCGTGAACATTGGCTCCTGTCTGCAGCAAGTGCTCTACAACGTCCTTCCTTCCAAAACCTGCAAGAGAACATATTTCTGTTCATATGTCTGGCAAAACATGATTTAGTATTTAAAACTGTTCATTCTTGGTCCAGCGTATAATTTATTCGTGTCCCTCTTCTACTTCTTGCTTCATTTCACCACAAAGTGAGACTATATTCACCTGCTCAAACAACAGTTGGACGATTCACTTACACACATGACAGAGCTGAACTGTGTTCTGTTACAGCCTGCCTGGCTGCCACTCTATCTCATTAAGAAGTTCAACAACAGGCTTGTCTTTTCCTCAACAAAAGCTTATTATGAATTTTTTTTAATTATAAAATTGGTATGTACCTAAAGCAAGTGTCTTACGTACTATCTCTTGACATAGGTGTTCATCTTGGAGAAAACCTTGTATGTGTCCCTTGAAGGACACTGCCAGTGCTTAAGCAGAACAACCTTTTCTCAACCCAAACTACATTCTTGTTCTTTTACAAACAGTCTGACTACTTCCAGCTGATAGACTAAGACATTACAGATAGCCAGACCCAAGACCCCAGCTGGGAAATAATGCCTCAGGAAGGTCTCACTCAGCCTAGGAACACAGCCTCTGCTATGACCAGGGAAGATATCACCACAAAGCAAGCGTCATTAACATACTTCAAGATTTGGCATCAGCATACCAGGCTCTGACACCTTTAGCTCATTGTCCATGATGAACTGAAAGAAAAGGTTCCACTGTCCAAATCTGCTTCCTATTGCTCCAAATGTCTTAGTTCAGCAGTCTCTAAACTTTTGATTGCACACACCTATCAGTGAAAAAATTTTTGAGCATGCAGCCCCAATATACATATAAGTCATATACATGCACTGCTGCATTTTTATGTAGATTACAAACATTCTCAAAAATAGAAACTTTAAAAGGATGAGATAAAAGATGAAATAAATACTTTTAAAATTTCCATTATACTATTGATGGTGCAAAATAGATTTTCTTCCTCCACCCCAATACAATATTTTGCATATTTCACTTCGGAGACCACCATCTTAGAAGACAGGAACAAAAATCAGGCTCAAGAGTGACAGTTTGAACTAAAACACAAGTGTTCATTTCTGTATTAGGTTGCATATCAAATGTTGGGTTGCATTTCTTATAAACCTAAATTGCTAAAAGCAGTATCACTGGAGATTTAAAAAGACTGTCACTTCAAGAGTCGTCGTGTCTGCTGGTAATCATTTATACCAACCAGATTAGGGGCAAAGTATCCCACATGTATGAACTGTGTTTATGAAACAGCTGAATTTAATGCTGCAGCAAGTGAAATTCCAGCACAGTGGTGCCAACTGGCACCTTACACATTGTAATAATTCCACAAAACATGATTAAGATCATAACGAAAGACATTATTTCACTTCTAGAAGACAAAGTTCAAAGGAAGCAACAAAGAAGCTGTCAGTTCTCCTTGAGATGGCCATGTAACTCAGGCACAGCAAAACACTGCTGAACCAGTGACTGAAACGGTTCTCAAAAGTCAGCACCCTCTGTGGCAGGCAGCAACTCATGCATGAACACTTCTCAAATGGAACATTTACCCCAGAGTTGCAGTTATTGAATAGGACCTCCACTCCATTGAATTAAGGACTACTTAATTGTGCACTGCTACTTTTTGCCAGAGTAGTTCACTAGTTACAGCTCTGCAGGCTTGTAACTCAGCATTAATATGCTTTTCCCTCCACGGTCCATACAGCAAGGTCTCTGAGGCTGGTCTAGCAGCTTTGCATCCACATTAGCTTATCCAGTTAAGGCTAATGTTCTAACTTGACATCCAGCTTTCAGTCAAGCTGCAGGCTAGCCATTCTGCTGGAATATACACTCTCTCCTCAATGAGGTACAGAGTTCTTCAACATCCTTTGAAGGACAGTTTTCTAGAAGCTGACTAAAACAGAGCCAAAATAAAAAAGTCACTTTTAACAAGGTTTACTATAGCTTGAGAATTCTGATTACAGTTTAACAAAATCCTTATGTCTGTCAAAAGAAGTACCCTCCTATGAGACACAAACAGGCAAGTGAAAGAACCATCTAGGGAAGGCACTGTGAATACACACCCAGACACTCAGTTCTAGTAGAGACTGTAGCAGTTCACTCCTCAGTTAATCCCGTGCTAATGCAGCTCAAAGGATCTGGCCAATAACTCCAGCCTGGTTCTTTTTGACAGCTGTAAGCATTCCCTCATCCCCACCACACAGAGCACTCAGCTGCTCGCAGCATTAAAAATGACAAGTTATCAGAGACCAAAGCAGGTTTTCCTTAACACATGGGGGTAAACAGTAGTTCAGCCTGAGCCACACCAGCAGCAGGTAGGGGCCCACAAGACTGGTGCCCCAGTCAGCAATACAATTTTAGTCCATCACTGCAGATGAGTCAAAGCTTTCTGGTACATTATATACTGATCACTGCCCATTAGAAATTACACTGCAAAAATGGAAGTGTGAGAATTAAAGCTGACATTATTACAGATAATACTTATTTATCGTGACAAAACTGCTACCAGAAGATACGTTTTTCTTAACTGAACTGTCAGCAAGACCACTGCTACTGTAAATTGCTGCAGCTTCCAGAACAAAACTCATTGTTTTGTTTGTTTCTGTTATAAAGCAGTCAAGAAACATCACCCGTAAGTCTCCAAATGGGTGCAACAGCAAACAAAGAGTATCAGGTCCCCCCGCAAAGCTAACAGGCCTAGGACGTAAGACCAAGAAGTACACTCTCAAAGTTCCCACATTTACACTGTTCATTTGGCTGGCAAAGGAAAACTGAGTAAGATGAGAATTAGGAAAGGATGCTTTCAACTAAACAATAAATCAACAGATTTTATTAGACCTTAGTTTTTATAGACTGAACTTTTAAAAACATTGTCAAAACTGCATGAGCATTTGGTTTACGTGTACTTCTTGTCTCTCAAGGAAAAACCATTTGAGTACACCTGAAATCCAAGACTCCTTTTCAAATTGTTCAGTGTTTCAGGACTACACACACATTTCTTCAAGATATCGTTGGACACGGGGTCACTGATAAGGGTATCTTTGGAAATGGCAGCACTAAACACTTTACAGTTTTTGGTGAATTACCTCTGTTCAGTCCTTAAAAAGCACTGTAAAGGCTACTGTGATTTTATCCCACTACACCACCTATCTTTCAGAGAAAGAGAAACCAATTATGGGAATAGCTTCCCCACCACCACTGGCAAATGTAAGATGTTTAATTGACAAAGCACCAGAAAGACTTTATCACATGACCCAATCTGATAAAGTAGTTGCAGTTACCAAAATTTCTGCAGTGTCTGGGTCAGCTTTCATTTAAAAAAATAAACCAAAACACATGCAAAGCCATTTGTGAGAGATGAAGCATATATAATTCAGTTTAAGCTAAAGAAACCTATTTGATGCCATTTAAGAGGACTTTAAAAATCCTACTCTTGCATACTTCCGGTGCAGCTTTAATTTACAGAGTCTAAGGATGTTTCCAAGGACAGACCTGTAATCAAAGATCTCAAAAGACAATCAAATAAAAGGCTCCTACAGAAAACGTTCAAAACCAGGGTAACCACAAAGAGTTCCATTTAAAGGCCCAGTATGCAAGCTTATTTTGATGAGATTCGTCTGTCAGCTGCCAAAGTACACTCATGGACAGTGTCCCTTATTAGCTTGGGCTATATCATACAGGTACAATGCAAAGCTTTGCCCTCATTTTAGATTCTTCACACAATTCAGAAGTTTCAGGCAAGTTGTAGTACCTCAGAAAACACTGTCCAGGAAAGAAACGAAGCAGTAATCCCATTAAAAAAAGACAGTAGCAATAGAACATCTGAAATTTAAGGGTGAAACAGTCATCAGCCAAATCAAAGAAAAGGCAAAAATTCAGAGTGACCGACACACACTTAATTTATCCAGTCATCTCATGGGAACTTCAGAAGGCTTCTGATTCTCATTAGGTATTTTTCCTCCTCCTTTCACGTGCTTGCTTTTAAGAACACGACTCCAAAAGGAGTTAAATTTTACAGAAGTGTATAATCACAGGTTAAGCACACCTGTAGGTATCACTGGGACCTTAAGCAAAGCTGGAAAGATGCTCTTATTAAATGTAATCCGACTTGTTAGAGCACTAAACACAGCTTATATGAGAATACAAACCCTTGAGGAGGAGGAGCACACTCTTAGAGACACGAGAGCTTTTGAGAATGGTTTTAAACCGCAAGCAAAGGGTGAAAGAACTCCAAGCGAAGTCTTTGTGTGTCTCTGCTTTAGTATGACATGCTGGGATCAGACTTTTTTCCCAAAAACAAGTTTTCCAAAAGCCCCCAGCACTTCTCCCACTTCACTAGACAGAACAGAATCAAACTGAGTGATTTAACTAAGTAAACTGAAAAGCCTTCAAGCTGGGAAAAAGAGCACCTGGTTCAGTATTACTGAAGGTCTAAGATTTTTCATTTATATCCTCTTTTAAATTCCTTCAAAGAATTTTTAATTGGGAAGGAGACACATTGCAGAAAGTATTGGACGATAATTCAAGAGAACAAGTTAGTTACTAGTAACAAACCAAGCTGAAGCTTCATACTAAGTAATACACTTGTGACACTAACAGAGTTCATGTACCATAAATACTACAAAAAACAAAGAATTTCAAAGTCAAGGCCAGTAATTTATCAATTTATTTTTTATTTACACGAAAAAGTGTGCATTTTGCAGGCTCTGAGCCTCTAAGACTGTCAGGATGTTTCCTAATTGACTACACAATTTGCATTCTTCATTCTATCCATATGAATCCAGCCGAAAATTATTTACTCTGTTTTAAGTTGCACAAGGCAGAATTAAACACCGACTTGGCTTTATATACATCTGTGTGAGGTCAGACATCTCTTCTATGACAAGGATATATTGGACAACTGCAACAAGTTGAGTCAGAGTAGTTTAAGAGTGGTGTCTCAAGCAGGACTTTCCAGAGGAATGGAAGCTAATTTGTTGTACACTGCACCACAAGTGGAGTGGTCAATTCAAGTGTCTCTGCATAGAGTGGAAGTATGTAATACGTCACCAACTACTTCTTGCCATTTCCTGGCTCTCCCTGAAGGAACACTCAGTAGGTAGTTATATCACCTCTGCCTGCTCAGCTGCTTATCTTACCCACACATGACAAAGCAGCTCGCATTTTTATGATTAACAGCTTACTAGTTGACAAATCAACTTGATCCACTCTCAAACTCTGACCACTGAGTGTTTCTGAACCAAAGTGAAAACCTTTTGCCTTCAGGATTAAAGATGTATACTCCAAAATTTTTCAAAAGAAAATATATGCCAGCCTTCACAAAAACATCTGACTTCCAACAGTTATTACTAGTGATAGCAAAAACATGCTTACAAAAAACTGCTTTCCCCAAACAGTTTTTTGCCATTACTATACACATAAGCAGAAAGAAAACAAGCTGTATCACTGATGCTCTAACAAGTCACCTTCAGTTGGGTTTCTTCAAGCCTGAACTTCAGTGATACCACCACGAGCACTCCACTCTGTGATCCCAGCTCCATAACTTCCAAAAGCCACTCCTGGAAGCCTCTACTTCTTCCTCGGTACAAAAGTGGGCATTAAGCCACAGTTCAGCAATTATTAGTAGTACTCTCTATATCCCTGAGTTAAACACTAGAAAGAGAGTAACTGTAAAGCTAAAAGAATGGGTTGCACAAGAACTTGAGGGAATAACTTCATGATCAAAAAAAGTTAAACTTCCCATTAAATGGGTGTGGAACTGGGCAAGCTTATGACTGTGGCTATAGGAAGAAATTGCATAGGACTCAGCTTATTTCTACCAGGTCCATCCACCTGGTCATTTCTGAAGGAGGTGCTATTACTAATGATTTAACAGCAAGGACTAGGCCTAAAAACCATATGAATCAAGGTGTTAGCAGCAAATACATATATATCCTTTTGTAGGGTTAACCTTGTTTCAGAAGTGAAGAAGCAAGTCTGTTACCAAGCTGGCTCCAGGAAAAAGTTGGGATTTCAGACAAATGCTCACAGGAGTCCTTCCCATCCAGTCATACTGAAGGTAGAAAAGTCATAGAAAGTCAGCCTTGGTATTCGAGTGCTATGCATGGAGGATCACCCACACACACACACAGACATGACAGCGTCGCTGTCAACCTCTTCAAACACAATGGACCAGTATAGACACCCCAATTCCAAAGCCACGTAATGATGCACAGGATGCATCTAGGCTAAGACTAAAGTCACACCATATCCCATACAAATTACACCTAAAATGTGACACATTATCACATACACTGAAATTATCCAACCATTCAAAAAAAAAGTCAATAGCATTCCCCAAAAGGAAAAAAGTCTACCTCTCACATACACACAGAACAATCAAATCATTTGGTTATTTTGGCAGAAAAGATATTTTGTCAACTATGTGATAATAACAGCACCAAATGCAGAATTGTCAGGCCAGTTTACAATAGACAACATTGGCATGATAAATGTTTTCAACTACTGAGCAGCATATAATACAGTAAAGATGTTCATATTTTGGTGAAATAAACAATGACAGGATCTTTCTCAAGGAAAAGAGGTAACCTATCTTGAGATCAAAGGAGTGCAGTAGAAGGAGTGAAACAGTTTGTCTTTCAACCTAGTTTGAAGAACAGAAGTGTTAAGGAGAACACAGAATATTCCAGCAAAGAGGGTGGAAAGCACAAGAGAAAGCAAGTTACTTTTAACACAAGTTAACAGTTCAATTATTGAAGTACTTACCACAGGATGACTTGCTAATAACATGTAAAACTGAGTTTTGTTCAAACAGTTGCTGAGCTACAAACTGCAAGAAAAGTACTCAGAAGTATCATGTGCAGAGGGCAAGTGTATAACTCTTCCTTAGACATCTGCTTTTGGCTGCCAGTATAGATAAAACGTTGGACCAAACATACCTTTGTTCATGCTTAGCACACTTGCCTTTTAAATTCTTTTAGTCGTAAGCAAGTTAGTTTTCCTTGAAATAAACTGAATGTAAAAGCTATGCATACATTAATACGTCCACTTAATTTCTTTTTTTATTGTGTGTTTTAAAGTTACTCAATCACATTCAAGCTTTTAGAACCTGCTTTGTGGGTGGTGCTGGACAATATCCAAAGCCTGCACTGGTACCAGAGACCCAAATATCCTGCAATACACACAGCAGTAGAGACAGTGCTCACTTTTCCCCTTTCCAAGCAAGGAGGATGAAAGGGAAATGATCCTTTGTTCAACCTCTTCCTGCTTGCAAGACAGGTCTCTACCACCCTAATATGGCCTCAGTATTAATTTCTACCTTATTAATAGCTAACCAAAGCAGGTGAGACTTACTCAGCACATTACCTGATACTTCAACACAGAGCTGAAGAACCAATTCCCCTTTATTCAATTAATCAATTGACGACAATTCAAGTATCCCAAATAAAGAAAATGTGGATAACTCTATTGCTTCAACTTGATGTGGCTGTGCACATTTTATATGGAAGTGAATAATGGACAGATGACTCCAATTTCTAGAAACAGATTTAGAACAATCCCCAGCTTTTAAAATAATTGATAAAAGAGATTTCAGTTCTCACCTTATGCATATGCCAAGGATTCTGAATGCTCTCAGAAGTCACCCTTTGCACAGTCCTTCCACCATGAGAAAGGAGATGAAGCTGATTTTAAAATTAGAAACCTTACAAAGCTTAGGAAAACCCAAACTTAGTACTTTTTACAAGAAACTAGAACTGAGGAACTTGTCCTACCCTATTACGGTAAAAGTAATTTAACTGCCTGGTACTGCTGCCAAAGACATCTGAAAAAACAGACTGAGCTGGGGAGAAGTTGAGTACCCTGCGGGAGGGGAAAGAAAAAAAATAAAATAAAATCCAGCTACCCCAAAAAATAGGAAATGAAGAAGAGATTAGAAGAAGAATTCCTCTTTCACAAACCATAAGATCAGAAGTGAAACTCTATTCACTTAAGAGTCTAGCTTCAAGAGGTTTGAAAGAAAAGCAATTTAAAAGGTGACATACTGCACTCTCAACCTCCCATTCCCCTAGTGAAGGCCATACAATTCACACCTAGGTGTAAACATGAGCTATTCTCCAAAACACAACTTCATATACACATCAGACTGCTATACTCATGAGGAAACAAGTTTTATTTTATCTTTTGCCCAGAAAGGAGATCAAATCAACAGACTGCCTCACAGGCAGATATACACTGCATAAGACCAGCTGCATTCAAGCAACTTGCTTGCTTACAGGCCCTTCCAAAATGCAGGATCTCAAGTAATCTCTTGTAACAAGAAATCTGTCTAATGCTCTCACATGTCCAATCCACTTCAACCAGACATGCAGTGATTTGAGATAAAATAGGTATGGTATCTAAGGGAAGTCTTTAAACTTAAAAAAATAGAAATGGGAATTTGTTAGGTATGAGAACTTCATCTGTTGTTTTCCTCATGCTACAAGGAATCATCTCCCACTGCTATTACAGTAATATTGACACTATCAACTTTCAAAACTTTACCCCTTTCATTAAGTTTTGTCCATTTCTTCTCTAATCAGAGCAGAAGTTACCATTGAAGCTTCAGCACTACAGTTTGTATTAGCACTGAAGTTACAACCTGAGAGTTTTAGTGGAAGTAGCAAGGTTTAACTTTAAGTCTAAATCCAGAGCTAGCAGAGCAGACTCAAGCTTTCCAAAACATTAAGAACTTCATAAGCACAGATGCAGTTAGTACCACCATTATGTTCCAGGATTCACCAAAACTAAGTCCATCTCCACATCCCAGAAGTTTGCTGTGTTTTGAACTCCACTTGTATAAACCCTGCTTCACTAGTAGAGCTCAGGGATCAGAGAAGAAAGAAAAGAAAACAGCTCACGACCAAAAGTTCCTTTAGCTGCACTCTGAAAACCCACACAGGCTCAGGGCATATTATCCGACTGATAAATTGTACAGCACTATTCAGAGTTCCAGACAACATTGTGCTATAAAATGTTCATTTTGCTATTGTTTTCAACACAGTGCTTTAGAGACATATGCCAGCATTTAAATACTGACCACTCAACACAGTCTTGTTAATTATCTTATGTGCACCAGTAGCACCACAAAGCTCAAACAAGATCTGTGCATTTTACTACATAAGGTTCAGTCCTGTAACACTGTGGTACAGCTCAGAAAATTCTCAGACTGACCACAAATGTAGCACTTGTACAAGTCCTGAGTTAGGGCTAATGATTTAAAATACCTTCCCCATTTTAGTTTTATCATTAATTTTGTGTGCCTTGTGCCCCCAGTGAAGAACACACCCTGTAATAAATGTTCTTTTTATGAACTGTATTAACCTGTAACAGTTCTATTTGCCAAAAGGTAATATTTACTTCCAGTTAACCTACATCATCGGACCTTACTGCTAATCTGCTTTTATAACATTAGTTCTGATCACAGTAACACCTCTTCTCTGCACAAAGAAGTGTATTCTTTCTTGGACAAACCTTTAACTTCTATCAAGTTCAGCTGTTTCACCTGACCTCTTTCCCCAGCCCACTTAGACCAACAGATATGCAGAAATCAATCAGCAGCTACGCACAAATGAAAGAAGTTACAAAGTACAAGGCATCAAAACTGATTCCCATCAAGTGCACGTGCATCCCAGGAGTCTCTGAGCTGTTACAACACACGTGAAACCCTTACTTCAAGCCAACTCTGTCCTGAATGTCAGTTTCTCGCTTCTTAAGCCCACTGCACAAGTTTGCAGCAGCCCATTTGTCAAACACAGAGATCACCGTCCATACTTTCAGATCTCACAGTCTTTTTACGCTTCCAGGATCTCCCCTCCCTCGTGTCTCACTCAAAGAAAGGTGATTTAACAGCCATCTCTCAACAGCCTGTAGCAAAAAGCCACCACAAAAGTCAGTGCGCTCACACTCTTCCTCCCATCTAAGGCTGGCCCACTCCCGAAGCACCGAGGCGCTGCAGGTCCCCTGGCCCGAAGCTGCTCCTGGGGAACCCTCCCTGTCCCGCTCGCTGTCACTGCCCTGGCCGGGCACGGGAGGCCCCGGTACCCACCGGCGGCGAAGTGGAGTGGCGTGGACTTGCGCCCCGCCATATCCTTGGCGTTCACGTTGCCCGTGTCCACCAGGCGCTTCACGCGCGTCACGTCCCCATTCCTGCAGGCCTCCAGCAGCTCGCGGAACGCCCCGCTCGCCGCGCCCGGGCCCGCCGCTTCGGGGCTCTCCGCCGCCGGGCTAGACGCCGCCGACGACGACGCGGACGAGGAGGACGAGGAAGAGGAAGAGCCGCTGGAGCTGCTACCCGAACCTGCCGGAGGGCCCGGTGCGGCGGCGCCCGCACCCTCCGCGCACTCCGCGGCCGGAGGCCGGTCCGCGTCGGGGGGCGCCTCTCCCTCGGGGCCGGCCAGGCTGTGGCGCTGCGCGGC
>WBMZ01006354.1:0-57827 GCA_013400975.1 Atrichornis clamosus | reverse complement strand
TTCCCCACCTCCTTTTGTGTTTTTCAAAGCCATATCAAAGACTCGGCCAGGGTGATCAACCATCCCTTTGTGTCTTGGGCTCCCGTCATTTACATACGGGGCTACACCCCGCTCCTGCCAGCTGTCTCCCTGGTAACCGATTGGAAAAAAGAAAGAAAAAATTCACTGCAAACGCACCACGTGTGCTCAATCACAGTGAGCAAGAAGTATGGAGTTAAGGGGAGAAAAAAGGAAAAAAACCCTGCATTTTCTATGAAACAAATTACACTTCAAAGATGGTGTGGGGATCTTTACCCTTGGCATGAGTAGGGCTGAAGAGTGGGCTGCCAAAAAGCTGTATCTGTCATACTGCCCTTGTCTGACCCACAGCACCCCCCAACACAGCTGAACTTTTGTCTGTTTTTAAAGCTGAGTGGGTGAGCTTTACAGCAGCATTTTGTAATTGCTTTTCTTCTTGGTAAGTACAAAAAGCATGGCAGGTGTAGACGGCACTGTGAGCTCCCTCTCAGAGGTGCAATTATCACTTGCAGGATTTCTCAGCCAAAGGACAAACATTAAATCAGCTGAATGGGCTGGCATCTGCTCATTAAGCTGCTACAGAAGGACTGCTTTCTACTATCAGTTGCTTTCCTGAAAATCAGGATTTATTTAATAATGTCACACAGTGTCCTAGAGGAGACACCCACATCTTCCAGCATGCATGCAGGACAGAGCTTTACACACTGCCCATTTTACATCAGGGGATTTAATGACACATTTCTGCCATTTGCAGGTAAAATTCCAAGTCAGGATATTGAAATTCAGAGGGCACAGAAACCAGATATTGGACAGATAACAAGGGCCAGTGCAACTATAAAGCTGCACTATTTATAGAGAGCTGTCAGTGTGCAGTGCTGCACTTTCTTACCAAGGCAATCCAGGCATTTTAGGAAGATCACAGGGGTTTCTTCCACATCCCTCTCACAGCACCAAGGTAGGTTTGGCATTCAGTTTCTCTTTGGAAATTAGGAGCGTTGAAGCCTTCTCTGCTTTGCTTCAAGGGTCCCAATAGCTCCTTTATGTGCTGAAGTCCCACAGTTGGGGGGAAGTTTGAGCCTCTGTTCCCCACAGACCCATGCACTATTGCCAGTGGGGATCCAGTGGGAACCACCAAAAAGGACTGCTCTGCACCTCTCTGTGGGCCTCCCTCATTCTTGCCTGGCAGCACTGTTCCATGATAAACCTTGCTCAAGCTCCCTGATGTCAGGGAATAAGGCAGAAGAGGAAGGTGCCATATGAAGCTCAGCAAAAGTAGCTGGTTGTAATCCCCTCCTGGACACAGCTGTACTGCTGCATAGGCTGCTTTCAGTGCAGCAGCGTGTGGGAGCTGGCTTTGAGAATATCCCAATGAAAATGTCACCTAGTCCCTAAGAGAAGGTGTTTCCCGATATTTCTACCTTATCATTGCAGTGTAAAGAGAAGGACACAGGAGGCTGAGGTTTGCTGTCCGTGGTAATGAAATGCAGCCCACATATCCCAACGCTGGCAAGAGAAGAGGAGAACAAGTCAGAAGTTAAGGAAGTAGAGAAATCAGACCAAGTACAAGAGTCAGAACAGAGGAGCAGGAAATAAAGCAGTGGACTCTGTGCCTGAAAAGAGCAGACAGAGCCTGCAGCCTGTGAAAGGATTAGCAGAATAAAAGGAGTTTCAATTTAGACCAACAACAAAAATCCTGTCATACAGGCTTTAACTTCTCCTTTGATATAAACACATTGTAACAGTGTTACTCAAATAAAACTGAATAAAGCCATGTACTAGCAGATGTCTGTCATCTTCTTTATTATTTCACATGCTCGTAAGAGGCCTGATCCCCGGCACCTCTTGGCCATTTACCTGCCTTAGTGCAGGTCTGTACTCTGCACACATCATCTAAATGTTTGGTCTCCAGCAGGTGGGGACTAGCACTGGCTGATAGAGACAACCAGGTTTCCTTCTCAATTAGGCCCTGCAATTTTGGACACACAGATTTGTAAATTAATCTGTCATACCCAATGTATGCCCGCATGCGTACTCAGGAGAGCATGATGCTTGCAAGCCAGAGAATTGAATCAGTTTCCAGTTCTGTTCTCAGTTAATGGAACATTTGCATTTTACTCTAAGTACTACAGTGAGAATATCCCCACATCGTATCTTTTGTAGTGAGGTCTTTACAGTACAGACGTGCCCTTCCTACAAGTACAGTCAGTCCTACAAGTACAGAGGTGCCAATGGAACCTCCTTTGAATGCTGCTGAAGCAGCAGATTATTCTGTGACCACCATGTTACCGAAACAGAGGCTTAAAAGCTCTCTTGATTAAGTTTCTCTTGGTTAACCTGCTTCTGCAGAAGAAAAACAATTGACAAATTATCACTAATTTTACATAAAGGTAGATATTTTAAACCACCGCATTTCTGTGGGTGCAAACTGTTGGGTACCTTGGCAGCGGTTGGTCTACTAATGGCCTGAGCATGGTCAGCCTCCTGTGGCAAGCAGCAGGCTTCAGCTGAATAACAAAGCACTGCAGTCCCATAAATGCATCTTGCAGGGTTTGAGTACTGCTTTCCTTTAAGAATGCCTTCCACTACTGGTGGAAAAGGATTTTAAACAAACCATCATCATTAAGCAGTTTATACACCTTAAGCCACAGTCAAATGTGCAGATTACTACTTTTAAAGAACTATTCGAATGGCCCCAGATATGTTAAAGGTCCCATGAAGACTGAGGTTGGCACAAATTTGCCTTGATTACTCTTCTCTAGATTGTGATTTTTTTCATCTAATTGCTACACAGATGCCTAACACACTCCCAAAATCACCACAATGCAGCTGGCATGTACCAGTTGTATCCACTTGCTAGTTCTGTGCATCAGTGCTCTCTGCAATTTAATCAGTCTTCCATTTTCTTAAAATAACAGATGAGAAAGCAGAGGTTATTCTCTCTCTGGGGAAGGATATGTGTCATCATCCTGCAGACTGGTTCATTACTGAGGAGAACAGCAAACCAAGAATTTGGCACCCACAGTAACATTCCCTAAAATTCAGGATAAGAATGATATACCATCCTCACCACAGCTCTTGGAATTCTCCAGATAACAAGACATTTCCAGCCCATTTCTTACCTGACGGGCAGGTTCACCTTTTTCCTGCCCTTTGTGTGGCTGGGCGGGGCTGCGTCCTGCTGAGCAGGTATTGATTTTTAATATATAGAAAATAAAATTATTTACAAATCTCCACAGTACCTTATGCAGTAGCAAAATCTAACCCCTATCACTGAAACAGACTGCTGCACCCTCTGTAAGGCTGCCTCAGGTATTATTAGTGAAGCTATGCCTGAAATATTTACTTTCCTTAGCTCAGTTTTCTGTTCTACCCACACCTTCATTAGAAAACTTTGGTTCTTCAGGTCCTCATGGACTACACTTGCATATTAGTGCTCAAAAGGTAAATATCTTCTTTATACATCTATCAGAAGTTAAAGAAAACACTTTTGGCAGTATTTGAAGCAGCCTGATTTTTAAAATCTTTAAAGTTGGGTGTAGTATAATCAGAGTCTAAATTCTTAACCCAGTAAAATCCAGTTGGACTGCTGGAATAGCAGTTCACAACAGCTGGTCATGTTCTTACTTGCTAGGAATTTTAACATAAATATTTGAACTGAAGTCAGGCTTTAAGATTTTGTTAAATACTAGTCCTTGTAGAAATTAAATTATCACTTATTTTTATAGCCATTTTTGAAGGGGGATTTTTGCAAACATGTTAGCAGAGCAGCCACAATTCATTTTCCACTGGTACAGGAATTACATTTTTTTACTCGCATATGAAGTTAAATGGCTATTATTTTAATGCCAGGCTTTATAGATCCTTTTATTCTTCATCCATTCTTCATGAAGAGCTTTTTTGAATGCTATTTAAAAGCAAAAAAATCCAAGAAATTTAATGAAGTACCTTAACTGCCATATAGCCTAAATTTGTTCTTGCCTAGAGGTCAAGAAAATACACTTGAAGTGTTTGCTAGTTTTAATTCTGCAGAGTCTCTACAGCCTAGTAATTTTTTAGACCTGTTTTGTTGATTCAGAATTTCATTTACTCTTTGTATTTTCATGGGGGAGGGCACTTATAATCTCTTGTATTAGATGCTACCCTTGTGTTAATAAGCTGGAGACAAGCAGGGCAAGGCCTGAGCTGCACCCTGTGCCTGGCTGTGTCACTGGGAGCCACCTCTCCTGGCACTGCCAGCTCGTGGCTAAACCAGAGCTTGAGCTCAGCCAGGGCAGAGAGCAGCAAGTTTATTTACTGTAAATAAACAGAGCCATTGGGACTGTCTGTGCTGCCACAAGATTTCCAGTTAGCATCAAAATTATGAGCTCCACATTTTACTTCTTCTGTGGTTTTGTAGCTGTGTCATGCCCTGAGTTCACAAACAGGCAGTGACAGTAAAAACCGGCCACTAATGTCCTCAGTTGGGAGTGTTTACCTCCTGGGAGGCAATTAACTGGCAATTAGCTGCACTGGAGACTGCTTCATTTAGCAGTCTTCTGCTAAATAAATATATAAATAAATATCCATGGTGAGTTACATCATCACCATTATTGACATAATCCACCTCATATTTAATTTGGATTTAAACAGTTTGCAAAGCATGGTTCCTTTTGATTAAGCTTTTTTGTTGTTGTTGCCAGACAGGATTCTCAATTCTTTACAGTGTTTTCTACTGAAATAAGATACATTTATTTATAATTCCCAGGCAGGATGCAAAGCGTCAACATTTGTTTATAAGAGAGCTGTTTTAATCAGTGACACAGACTGTCGTCTTGTTGGCCTGAACAATGTCTACCTAGATATGGGAATCCTGAGAGGATGGGAGAACTTTTTTATTAATATTCTGTTCTCAGTGAAAACTGTTTGTATCTGCTGTTGAGGATACAATATATCAATATATGAAAAGAGGGTTGTACCTGAAATGGGGTTGGTCTTAGATATGTAATGTAAAAGAAAAGAAATCCATTTACTACAGCTTCCCCACACTGGCATTGAGAAAGGGTGCTAGACTTGCCCTTCATAGTCGATATACCCAGACACATACTCAGACCATCTGTCACAACTGTAGCAATGAAACACCCACTGTACAGTTGGGGATATAATCTTTGATGATACTGACTACTGTGATTGACTGTTGTCTTACTAATTCTTACTCTGATTCAATAAACATGGGATGCAACTCGACAGTGATGCTGAAGGAAACAGAACACCCAGATAACACAGGTATTCCCTATGCCTTCCTTTGAACATCACACCTCCCCACCTCATTACCTGCAGTGTGCACTGAGTGCTCTGTGACTCACCTTGAGTGTGGAGTGCCATCTCCTGAGGACAACAAACAGCACTCAGTGAAAGCAGGAATCTGGTAGGATTCATGTTTATGAACCATATGCAAGTCTTTTAGGAATGCTGCCTGCATTCCTTCACTGAACAACTAGTCACAAACTGATTTACCGGACTGCGGCCAAAAAAAAAAAAAAAATAAAAAAAAAAAAATTTAACGGACAGGGGCAAAAAAAAAAAAAAAAAAAAAAAAAAAGGCACAGAATTTCTTTGTTGCTAATACTTCACTTTGTAGGGGAAAGAGCTGCTTAGACAAATTACTAGTCTGTATTCCATTCAGAATCTCAGATGTACAATAGATCTTTAAAGAAATGCAGATGCGATAAAAAGGCATGAGTGATATTTTTCTTTGCTAACCACGCAGGAAATTGCTTGGTTTTATCCAAGCAAGACCAAATATGGTCTCTACATACAATAAGTAAGTTCATTCTTACAGAACTGATGGATACTTTTAACAGGCTGCAAGATCCATTATTTTTACAGTTTGTGTGGATTGTGTGCTGCAGATAAATAAAAGATGCCCTAAAGGACTTTGCATGCTAAGTGAATATGCCAAGTACTATCAGGTCCCTTTATTTTCTCACAAGCACGGTGATACTGTTTTCCTTCAAAGTGCAGTTCTTGAAGTGTTTTGATGAGAATTCAGCTTTTGTTTAAAAGGTGAGTTTCAGTTCTCATAGTTACATTAAAAAACATCCAAAATCTGACCCAAAATGCACTCTCAGTTCAAAAGCCTGAGGCAAACTGAAAACACTGGATAATCCCATGCCCTACTTTTCCTATCAGTACCACAGTTCCCAAATGGTTTAGCTCCTGTCCTCAGAGCAAAACTGTGTGTGTGTGACTGGTCTGGGAAACCATTCCAGAGCCAGGTCACAAAAGATCCTAAATGTAATTAGATAAATGACTGGAGATTTGGAAGGATCTGGGATTTAGCATTCTCTTCACAGAAAACCAGGTTTGGGACCTACTTCCACTAAGTCAGAGATGGAGCATGGCTGATAGGAGAGACTGAAGCCACTTCACATCCGAGTCACCACCATGGTGGGTTCACCTGACCCAGTGCCCGGCAAGTGCAGCCCTGTGGGCTGAGTGTGGGCTGAGAGCTGCGCTGAGCTCCTTGTTTGCAGGTCTGCCTGAGCTGGAAACAACCAGAACTTTTTCGTTTAAGGAGAATACTTTCTGGGTGCAGCTATCTGAAGGAGCAGGACAAGGACCAGACAGACTTCTGGACGGTTCTTTCATACAAACATGCACAGGACTTTTTTTGTAAATTAAGTAGCTGGTCATATTTTAAAAATCCAGTGTCCTTCATGAATGAATAAACAGTAAGGCAAAATTATCTTTCAAATCCATTATGGATTTCCTATTACTTGGCACTTGCAACATGTGCAAAAGCCATACCAGCAGGAGTGGAAGTGCTACACCCCTTCCTACAACAAAATGTTCTTATGGAAACCTGCCATGAATGTGGTAAATGTGCCTTAAAAGTACCTTCACTTCACTTGATGTAGGACGTGGATAAAAATAGATGTGGTGGGAGATACTGAAATGCTCCAGAAAACAAGATGTCGGAAACTCTCTAATGAGAAGCAGTTTTCAGGAGGTCTCATGTTCCTGAGCAAATATTCTTAGGCCAGAAGGCTTAAAAGCAGATGCTTCATGTACAAATAGATATTTCGAAGCAAGTCTTGGTGAGCAGGAACTGGAAGGAATTTGTTGAGCAGCTCTGGGGTGAGAAAGAAATTTGCTGTGCGGTTCAAGGAGACTGTCATTAGTGTGCTCACTGTGTCAGGGGTAATTTTTTCAGCTTTACTAGTGCTGGTACTCCTGATACTCACTGCATACAATTTTCTTCTTCTAAGATGTGAAGAAAGGGAAAAATTAATTACTTCTTGTAAAACAGCCATTTTCTCTGCTTCTCATGGCCTCTAGTAGTTTCCTGCTGCAAAATTACCTCTTAGAACCAAAAAGGAAACTAATGTTTGAATTCCACATGTTCAAGCCATGGGCATAACTTACAAATATAATAAAGAACAGGCTGTCTGGAACTATCTAACACAAAGCAGAAGATGGAGAGAGAAGGAGTCACATGAGACAGGGCAGGAGAAGTGTGGGGGAGAGTGGGATGACAAACGTGAGTTTGTTGATTTGGTCCAACACTGCTCCCTTGCATGTGAAAATGTTTCTACTACTTTTACTAGGAGCACTGCCAGATGTGTTACTTGACTGGAGAAATAAAAAGACACAGACATTTCTTCCTTTTGTTTTTTTTTTATTCCCCCTCCCCCATTTCATATTTTTGTAGGATATGGAAGTTGCTCTCAACATTGTCCAAAAAAATAAAATAATCAGGACACTGGATAAGATCTCAGAAGTGATATATTTCAGGATATTTTACTTTCCTTCGGTGTTTTGTAATTTTCTAAAATGACTCATAAGGGTTAGGAAAATAATTTTTAAACAAAAACTGATGTTGTCATGGTATTGTTATACCAGCTATTCCATGTTATTGTGAAAAGGAAGAAAAAAGGCAACAAACACCAAGAAATAAGAGATGACAAAATATCATGCTATGTATGGGAAAGTGTGCATTTTGCAGTTTCTCACCCCAGAGCTGCTCACCAAATTCCTTCCAGTTCCTGCTCACCAAGACCTCCTGAAAACTGCTTCTCATTAGAGAGTTTCCGACATCTTGTTTTCTGGAGCATTTCAGTATCTCCCACCACATCTATTTTTATCCACGTCCTACATCAAGTGAAGTGAAGGTACTTTTAAGGCACATTTACCACATTCATGGCAGGTTTCCATAAGAACATTTTGTTGTAGGAAGGGGTGTAGCACTTCCACTCCTGCTGGTATGGCTTTTGCACATGTTGCAAGTGCCAAGTAATAGGAAATCCATAATGGATTTGAAAGATAATTTTGCCTTACTGTTTATTCATTCATGAAGGACACTGGATTTTTAAAATATGACCAGCTACTTAATTTACAAAAAAAGTCCTGTGCATGTTTGTATGAAAGAACCGTCCAGAAGTCTGTCTGGTCCTTGTCCTGCTCCTTCAGATAGCTGCACCCAGAAAGTATTCTCCTTAAACGAAAAAGTTCTGGTTGTTTCCAGCTCAGGCAGACCTGCAAACAAGGAGGACTGCTTTGGCAGTCTTACCATAAGAGGAGGCCATCACTCTAAGCCACAGACACCTCCTCACTGCAGCCGTTTGGGTTTGAGCAAGAGCCCGGCTGCCGATGCTCCTCACTGCCCATCCCCCGGGCTGCCGGGGATGAGCCCGAAGCACAGAGAGATTCAGAGCTTTGACAATGCCAAGTGCAAGCATTTACAAAACACATCATTGACTGTCTGTCTATGTATTTAGACTGCACTCTGGCACTGCTGTGCCAGATCACTGCCACCACCTTCTCTCTGCAGTTACACCTCACCAGGACTCGGCTCTCTCTTCCCTGGGTCCATCACAACATGGTCTGATCACACTGCTTCCCATGGTGCTGCTGATGCTTATCTCCCCATTTTGCCACCCTTGCCAGTCCACGGCAGATCTGTCCATCACACTGCAGCAGTTGAGTGGGTACAGAAAGCCAGGTAGCCAGCACAAGGCCACAGCAGAGCTGAGGGCTCACCCTGCCAGCTCCACACAGTACCAGTCTGCAGAGACACGTGTGACGCTGGATTTCTTGCCTGTTACCACTTTGAGGGATGCCATGCTGTGTTTGGATTGTATCCTTTCTTCCTATACTGACAAAATGAAAAGGTGACCCAAAGGATAGGGGTGGAAGCTCTCACTGAGAACCTGCTGAAGGATGGGTATTTGCATTTGCTCTTTGCTGCCAAAAATTGCAGCAAACCTGAGCTAAAGTGAATGATAGCACTAAAAGCAGGAGGAGACTGCATGAAAGGAGCCAGGGGACTCATTTATGGGTTATTCTGTCTTTGGACAATTAATGTTTGTTCAGTACTAGAGTAGGCAAAAAGGAATATTGTTCTATTCTAAAGAGGCAATGGGAACCTACAAATCTATTTTGGTAAAATATACTATGTCTGAACTTTAGCATGCTCCCAGAAATACCACCAGCTCTTCCTGAAAGTACAGTGTTTTCAGGTACATTGATCTGTGAAGGATGGAGACACACAGGTATGTGTGCTGGCAGGTAGCAGATCATTTTTAAGGGGCTTTTATAATTTAAGGCCTTTCTCCAAATGCATGAGTACAACTATTACAGCTGCAGCACACAGCAGTACCAAAGACTCATATGGTTTTACCTCCAAGCCCTTTCTCATCCTTGTGGCCTCCTTTGGACACTCTCCAATGGCTTTAGGTCTTACACTGTGGTGCCCAAACCTCCCCCAGCACTGGAGGTGAGGCCACCCCAGCCCCGAGCAGAGCAGGACAATCCCCTCCCTGGCCCGGCCGCCGATGCTGGGCCTGATCCCCCAGGACAGGGATGTCCCTCCTGGCTGCCAGGGCACTGCTGGCTCATGTCCAGCTGGCCATGGACCAGGACCCCCAGGCCCCTTCCCACAGCTGCTCTCCAGCCTCTCGTTCCCCAGTCCATGCTCAGAGCCAGGGGTGCCCCATCCCAGGTGCAGAACCCAGCACTGCCCTTGTTAAACTCCACACGGGTGGGGATTGTCCATCTCTCATTTGTCGAGGTCACTGCAGGGCCTCTGCCCTCGAGGGAGTCGACAGCTCCTCCCACTTTAGTGCTGTTGGCAAACATCCCCAGTATTCCTTTGAGTCCTGCATCCAGGTCTTAATGAAGATGTTGAAGAGCACAGGGCTGAGGATGGAGCCCTGTGGAACCCCACCAGTGACAGGTCCCCAGTCTGATGTGTGTCACTACAACTCTTTGTGCTCACTCATCATGTAACATACCCTGACCCCACAGGAAAAAAGAGCACCTGTCATATCCAGCACTCCTTTTCTACACCCAGCACTGCCTCAGCTCACATTGTCTCAATTGTCTCATATTGTCCAATATTTCAGTCACCTCACATTATCACTTTAAAATCTATGGCTGATAACTAAGCAGCATAGGTATTGCAGGTACACAATGTTAATGCATTTCAAGTATTTCAGACTTTGAGATGACTTTTTCAAACACAGTCTTAAAATCCACCCTGGTGGCAAGCGCACCTTTTGGTCCCATCTCTATAGACAATGCTACTTTTTTTCTCTTTTGACCTCCCAAATTCCCTGGAAATGGGCCTTAACTTGTTCAAATTCCTCTTAGGAGATGAAGAAAATCTTCATTACAAAGTAACTTCTAACTCCCTTTGAAAAAACACTTGGGCATGGCAGGTGACAGCAGATAGTTTTGCAAGCTGAACAAGTTCATTCCAGAAAACTCATGGATCCTCACCTGGGACTTAACTGTGCTTCAGCAGAGCCAAGCACACAGCATCCTTGATTGCTGATAAGTGGCAACACTTCTGCCAGGGGACAATCAGAAAAAGTGCAGTCATGCAAAATCTGAAAAGGAGGCGGGGGGCTGTCTTCTTTGGTTGAGTGGGGGTTGTGGCTTGTTTGCCTTTTTTAAAATAAATAAAACCAAAAATGTTAAATTCTTTTACCTCACTACCAACCTATTGTACTTTCCAGGTAATATCATTGGTTCTGGGATCTTTATTTCGCCAAAAGGAGTTTTGGAGCATGCTGGCTCGGTGGGACTCGCTCTCATCATCTGGGTGCTCGGTGGTGGCGTGGCTGCCCTCGGCTCGCTGTGCTACGCTGAACTCGGAGTCACCATCCCCAAGTCAGGAGGGGATTATTCCTATGTCACAGAGATTTTTGGTGGGTTAGCCGGGTAAGTACTCTGTCTTTATAAACTATTTTGAAAACACATTTATATTATGTATTTGGTGTGGGAAAGCCATCTGTGTTGGAAGAGACAACATTTGTAAATAAAAATGCTTTAGCAAAATCAATCTTTCTGTCCTCTGTTAGAAATACCAAATTGCCCCTACACAGACTTCCCAGTGCTGCTTTCCAAGGAAAAGTGATGGATGCTTTCACTTCCCTCACTGACTCAATAAAGTCCATGACAGAAAAGAATGATGCTGTGTTCAAGTGATATTCCTGTGTGCCAGTCACGAATGAGCAGTGCCTTGTATTGAGGAGCTTTACCCATCAGGGAGGCCAGCTTGGAGCTACTTACTAGAAATAAAGCAAAGCTGCTTCACTTACTGCAGCTGTACAGAATAACCAATGTTGTAAATACAGAGAGAGGGGAATGCTAACTCAGGGAATGATTTCTGTTTGAAAACACCACTAATGGAGTAGCATGGCTAAGGAAGGAAGGGACAAGTGAGAAGAGGTTATCTTTTTTATATGAGTGTATACTTTTTCATGTATTTAACACAATAAACTAAGCTGTCAGCCTGTACTCACTGGTCACTAGTGGAGCACCAAAACGTTCTGACCAGCTCTCATTTGCGAGTAGAGAGGCCATACCACATGCTGGTGGTTTACTTATGCAAAATAAGCACTGGAATAGAAAACTAGAGAAAGATTAAGGAAAAAAAAAAGAATATTCCTTCTCATTTGAGATAGAAAACAAGCTCATAACAGTTGAGCAAGGACAAATCAGAATAGGCATAACACAGGGGGTCTGTTACCCTGTCCTACAAGCTGTCCTCTCATGCCTGCCTCAGCCCAGTGCCACACTGGGCACAGCCAGCATTACAGACACACTGGGTCACAAGTGTGTGAGACTGTTGTCAGACTTAAGCCATGGCCTTATTCTGCTTCTCATGAAGACTGTGAATCTTCAGATGATGGAATCTCCTCTGAATGCTGGCCTGCTTTGCATGGAAAATTACACTGACATCACAGAATGGATTGAGGTAACAACATTGGCTTGGTTAACCAAATCTCAACTCATCTTCACTGAGCTTTGTTCTCTCACAGGGGCAGGAGCTGCACAGCAAAGCTCCTGCTTCCCCAGGACTGCAGCAGATAGCCAGCAGCTTCCCCATTGCCACAGGAACAGTGTCTGCAAGCAAGGACCTGGGAAATGAGAGCATAGAACCCCACAAATGGTCACAAGTCCTATCCCTGGAACATCACTGTGAAGGAGGCCAGAAACATCAGAGTTTCACAAACCTAAGGAATTATGCTTTCTAGGGGAGAAAATGAAAGTACTTAGAAATTAAGTACAACTAAACCTGGCCTTGAATTGTTCCTCAGCCAACTGTCACATTCAGAGAATTTATCTGGCACCTGCAAGCACCAGGCTATGCAACTGCTGTAACAAATCATACACCAATTGATTGATCACTGCCCAGCATGTACCTGGGGACAGTCTCACTTCCCAAGGCAGGACATTCTGCTTGCGCAGCACTCACTTGGTGTCCAGGTTTATAATGTACAAGCAATATCAAAAAAGCACAACCTGTCACCTGAAGGGGAGCAGGGCTCCAATGCTTGCTGTGACTTTAGCTTTTCTCTCAAGAAAATAAACTGTGCCACTAGTATGACAAAGGGTTGCATTAAGCAAAAGCTTTCAGGTAGGTTTTAGTGTAAGAAGGGGGGATTCAGTCATACTTTCCAGTAAAGCCAAGCTGGGATTGTGCCCTTTGTGCACTTTGCTGAGCCACCACCTAAAGCCTGCAGCTTTGGGGAACACTCACAAGCACCTTCAGCTTCCCACTTGGGAAGTGCCCGTTCACCACTGCACACAGAGCCTGAGCTTAAAGGGGTCTGCACTGTGCCTCTCCTGAGGAAAAAAACACTGCTTCTCTCTTTGATTTAATCCTTCTACAGCAAAGTACATAAAACTCAGCATACAAAGCTTTAGATCTGCCAAAGGACTTTCCCAGTGGCCAATCTGCGTGGTTTGGTCTATTCACACCGGTATATTTGTTATAAGAGCAAGTGCTATACCCACCCAGATCAGAACATCTCCACTTCTGTTGTCTTGTCCCTGTCTCCCCAAATCCTCCCATTTATTATGTTTTCCTGCACAGATATAAGGCACAAAGAAATACCATTTGAGTGTAACAGCCTTTGGAGTACTACATGCTCCAGCTTCTGTGCCTGGCAGTATTAATAGTTGGATGCATAACTTAAAAAAAAAAAAAGAAGCCACATTACTAGGTGTGATGTAAGTAGGTGAATGGAATAACAGAGGGAGGCAGGACAGGGCCATGTCCTCAGCTGGCAGGAGCTCTGGCTGCAGAGGAGCAGCCCTGCTCCAAGTCCAGTTCAAAGACAGCATGAAACACTGCTGAAAAGTGGTGGTAACGGCAAACCTTGGCTGGAGATGACCCTGAGCAGGGACACTCCCCAGCTCCTCTGACCAGGGTAGAAGGAAGAGGTGAGGGAGAGCTCCTGTATCTCTAGAGTCTGATCTGGTACCAGAGAGCAGACTCCTGCTTTCATCTTCATTTAGAAATCATTTTGGTTTTAAATGAGCACACAAACTGCAGTGTCACAGCCTGTGCTGCTGTAGCCATCTGAGCACAGCTCTTCTTACATGCATATGGGCTTGCAAGTCTGTATGAGTCATAAAAAGAACATTACCCCAAACAGTAAATAAACAGGCTTAATATGTATTCTTGTAGAAGACAATGAATAAATTCAGCTTCATGAAAAACCCTCCAGTGTGTTTCTGATCAATACAACTTCTTCTGAATGCTCAGCAATAACGTTGCAGCTAACATAGCTGCTTTACCAGCAGAGACTGGTGACTGGACGTACGTCCTTATTAAAATCAGTCAGCAGAGAGTTTTCAGCCAAAGCACTGATAAGTGTCACTCCAAGCTGCAAGTATAACATGTTTCAAATATACTTCTTTGTTTCCTTGTTGTTACTGCAAAAATCTGAAGTTTCCAAAGGCAGTAAGTCTTTCAGCAATGTAGGATAGCATTAATAGTATTCAAACTGGCTTCAACTTACTTAAACAAGTTCAGTTTTTTCTGTGATAAGGTGAGCTGTTCACCTGCTGTTCATCTGCTATAGCACCTGTTTCAAAGTGTTTTCTTTTGCTAACAATGCACAAGTGGGGTACACTTGAATTTTATATTGTCACAGGCTGCTTTGACTACATAACATTTTATATCTAATGTGAGATCCTCGTGGGAGTACAGGTACATCCCAAATAGATGTTTAAGAACCAATTTCACCAAGTCCACTAGACTATTCAAGACCCAGATCAAACCATGCTGTTTGTTTCTTTCCACAGGTGAGGAAATTAGTATGCAGAGACATCTGCAAAAAAACTCAGTTTTGGTCCAGAGATGACTGGCACTTCACACGAAAGCCACACCTTCCCAAGAGTAGCACAAGGCACCATTTATTCCAGCCTGTTTCTAAAATGGGGGGTTGGGATCTAATTAGAGACGTTATCTCATACATATACACACTGATGGGAGTGTGTGCCATTAACTTCAATGAACTTTGGATCAGACTCAAAAACAAAACACAGCAGAGGCCATCCAGCTATTGACGCTCGCTATGCATGACCATAGTTTGCTCAGAATACAGGCAGGGAGGTTTTTTTACCAGCTCTTTCACCACCAGCAGGAGCTCAGATTTCTCATGCAAACTCCAATGTTCAGAAAAAAAACAACCAAGCAATGAAAAAAACCAAAACCAACTAAACAGCTACACCTTCCTTTTTCTCTATGTTCAGCTGTCTCAAGCCTGTTCTAAAGATCTGATCACTTCTTAGTCAGCAACAAGAGAAGATTTAACTTCTCAGATTCTTGTAATCACAGTTACTGGGTAGCTGTGAAAGTCTGTAGGGTGGAGTTCCAGCTCCCAACATTCTCAGTGCCACAGCTTAGCCTCCAGGGCAATAATTCTGCCACTTTCCATCTGAAGAACAAAGCAATTCCAGGTATCCCATGGTGACATCTCCCTGACTCAAGCAAACATCATCTCTCAAGAAGCCATTTAACTCAGGGACAGACATTCCCAGCCAGCTGGGCATCTGGGTCCTCACCTGCCCTGGAGCCACTTTAGCACTGAGAGCACAAGGCAAGTGCCAGCAGTGTACCCCAGCCCCAACACCAGCATGTTCAGGGATGTGGATGTGATCTGAGTGACCAGCGTGGAGATCTTTTTCTCAGAACTAGGTTTTGATTAAAACTTAACTGTAGAAACAAGGTAAAAGTGGGCCTACATTTTAGGCAAGCTTCCTTCTTGTTTTACTGCCATCTCTCTTTTGAACTTCACATTTGACTGTGCAACTTTTTCCCCTTCTGCTAAGATTATGCATTTGCTTTAATTTGTGTTATCAAGCCTGCATTTCAATTCCATGATTGTCAGAAACCATCCATTCCCATTAAACCATATTCTTCCCAATACCAGCTGTACCACACTCCATATTACAACACAGAAACAAGGGCCAGTTTTGCCTGAAATATTTGCAGAGTCATTCTCCCCAGTGAAAGTTTTTGCACCATTCTCAGCCTACATAACTTGTATGGGCAAAGGTAAACATGACCGGGAAGAACTGGAATCCTCTGCCCAGGCCCTGCCAGCTGACAGCCACACACAACAACTTGACCTCACTCAGAACCATCAGTATTCTAATCCTATCAGCAAATTGTTATTGTAGTCTTAGGTCCTATTTATTCTTCAGTGGGGACCAGCTGAGTTAACTCACACAGCAAGCAGGATCTGCAGAGCTGCCCCAAACTGGGTACATCATCCACAACACTAAATAGCACAAAGCAATCACTGGAGAAAACTGCTCTGAAACACAATGAAAAACATTAGAAATTGAAGAGAAAAAAAAAAAAAGGAGTCACACAACAAAACAAAGAGAAAGAAAAACAGTGAGTTTATTGTAAAAAACAAGTCCCAGTTGGGAAGGTACCCAGCTCTTGCATCAGTCCAGTTTACCAAATTAACTCTGGTAGCTAATAGTTGCCCCATACTTGTCAGAAACAAGAAGGCAAAGTGAAGAATGGGACTGAGAGACATTTACCACCTTGGTTGAGGAGCACCCAGCACTTCCTCCTTCCAGATTAATGGCACAGAGATGGGCTCCCCCAGCTGTGCCAGATTTACAGGGTTGGAAGCAGGGAACACACTGGGTGGTTCCTTAAAGATCAACCCATGTAATATAGAAATTATACTGTCGTATTTGGAAATACCATTTCACATCCTCATTTGTGTTGGGCATCCCTGCACATTACATTTGTGCATGTATGTGTATGAATGACTGTGTGTGTATCTGTGTGTGCATATACATGGCAAGAAAAACCTCACTTTCTTGCAATGACTACTTCTCACTACAGAAATAATAATACTTCAAATATTTTAAAAGACTAACCAGATCCACTGCTGCTTTTTAAATTCTTTTTTCCTTTGCATAGGATGAGAAACCAAAATATCTCACACTTTATATTTGCATGGATACCTTGTTTGGTGCAATCACCTTAAGTCAACAGCTGGAGGCAGCCAGCCAGTCCAGGGAACCCCAGCTGAATGACCTATCAGAGAATACTGCAGCACTAATCTGCCCTGGCCCAGGTCAGAGAGTCAACACCAATAGTGACAAGAAACGTTCCCAGTGACCAGCAGGGAACTGGTAGCAGGCCCAAGAGTGCAGCTGCTGCTTTAGAGGTGCCTTCAATGTAGGGACTACTGTCTGCTGTGGTAACATGTCAGCCCAGAAGCAACAGAGCTCCTTTCATCTAGACACACAGAGTTAAATCAAAGCACACCTGCTGGTCATAATCCTTGCTCTTCCACACATTCCTAAACTGTGCTTTGCTTTACAATGATGTTTAATTTAAAATCCAGATTGTGCTAAGAACATGAGAAGAGGGATGAGGAGAGTCACAAATAAGTGACTGTTAGGTGTGACCAGGATGAAGGTGCTCAGCCCTGATGCCTCATGAGCAGAAGCACTGCACCACTGAGCATGTGTTACCTCCTCCAGCACAGCACCAGCGCTGCTTTCTTGTGCTTTTCCTTGTCTTTCCAGGTTTCTGCTGCTGTGGAGTGCAGTGCTTATCATGTACCCAACTAGTTTGGCCGTCATTGCACTGACCTTCTCAAACTATGTCCTGCAGCCAATCTTCCCTAACTGTATCCCCCCCTATAATGCCTCTAGGATCCTCTCCATGGTGTGTTTACGTGAGTATTTGCATCTTGCACACACACAAAGCTTGCCCTGCTTTTACAAGGGACCACTCAAGGGGCCGCTCCAGCCAGGCTGGGGTCATGGCCACAACTCCAAAGGCCGGTGGGGAGGTCCCAAGACAGGCACTGTGACTGGTGTGGTATATTCCGTCCCTTTTCATTCGCCTGCAGCAAGTATAGTGGCCTGGAGTGAGGCACAAAGGCACCCAAAACCCTGTGAGTTCCAGGGAAAGTGGCAGGAGGTGAGCATGTCGGATGGGACTGTGCTGTGCTCCCTGCAGAGCCATGGGTACCTGGCACAGGTGACCCACCGCCCTTTGAGCCCGTCCCCTTCCTGGCCTTTTTTCGCATTCCAAACGTGAGTGTGCAGGAAGGCTGCCTGCCCAGCCCTGCATTAATTACTTATGGAGCCGGCAAAAGCAAACTGGAGTTCCAGGACTGAAGGTGTTCACTGTTCCTGTGAGAAGGCAATGATCCCTGCACACTGAGCATTACTCAGGCACAGTCACTGCAGCTGGGGAGAGCCCCGAGTGGCAGCACCCAAGGGGTGAAGGCTGATTGCTGCCAGGGATGCCCCTGCAGGGGGGAGTCTTCTTGGGAAAGGCAGTGCTCCTTTTCAGCCTCATTGCTGGCCACGCTAGAGCTCCCTGCAGGAACATGTGCATCAGTGTGTTTTCAATATTTTGACTGTCTGTTCTTAAATAAACATAATTTCATTTCACTGAATTCAGTCTTTTGCTCTCCAGTCCTCCTAACGTGGGTGAACAGCGCCAGCGTGCGATGGGCAACGCGCATTCAGGATATATTTACAGCAGGAAAACTCTTAGCCCTGACCCTTATCATTATTGTGGGCTTCATACAGATCTTTAAAGGTACTCTGTGAGACAGCTCTAACATGGGTATGGTACTGTTGATAGATTTGATTTTTCCCACTTACCACACTGTTTCCTCCTTACAAACTGACCTGAAGGTGTGCTGGGTTTAGCCAAGCTGTGGAGCTGTACACTCCGAAAAGTATGACCCAAGGGAGCAATCAGCTGTATCCCCTTAAAAAAGTCCCTTTCCAGCCCACCTTGTAGGATTTGATAAAATAAAGGAGAACAGCTCACGATGTTTCAGAATAGATACTTAAATTTTTTTATCTGTTGCGCATTCCTTGAATTTGATGTGTTCTGGATGTAAAATAAATAAGCAATGCTTGGCCCAGGGCAGGAAGATATCTGCTTCATTTCAGGCACTAGTTCAGTTTTCTACAAAAAGTCCCTTATAAGATTAAACATAGGTGAAAAAATTCTCACTGATTCACCACTTAATGGAAAACTGAAAGCACAAAAGACTTACAATATTTTTATCATGTATACAATGAGTCATATAAAGGACGAAGAAATATGACATTTACAGAGAGCAGAAAACTTGTTTTCTCAGTGGTAATAGTCCTACAATCTTGACAAGTCTTTCAGCCCCACAGACATTTTATTTTCAAATATTTCTCCTAAATAACACCAAACTCTTGCAAAAGAAAATTGCATTAAGAGCAGGTAGGAATTTACACTGCCAAGGATCCACCCTCAGACAGTTCAGATTGACAAAAGGTCCCATGACTTGCTGCAGCAGAGATGGTGGTGAAGGGTGCCCGTAGAGCCTGAGCTGCCTCACCAGGACTCTGTCCTGCAGAAAGCTCTGCAATTGCAATGTCAGCCCTTGTTGACACAAAGAGCATGAAGTCCCAATTCCAGTAAGGAATAAAGAATAAAAAGAAAAAGCTTACCTATTTTATGGTATCTCAGGTAGGTAGGAGGTGCTTAACTTCTTGCTTGTGCTCTCCGTGCAGGAAACTACAAAGAGTTGACACCAAGCACTGCATTCAATTTTTGGATGACTCCATCCGTGGGGCATTTAGCATTAGCTTTTCTTCAAGGGTCGTTTGCATTCAGTGGCTGGAACTTCTTGAACTATGTAACAGAAGAGCTGGTTGAACCCCGCAGGCAAGTATCCATTTCCATGCCATCTACATTTTCTTGAAGTGCTGAGACATTGGAGCTATCTGGTAGTGGTACTCATTTCATTAAATGCCGCAATGTCATTCCATGTCTGTGGGACTGGTCTTTCTAAAGTAGAGAGATTTTTGTTTAGAACACATAGCAGGCAAGGTACAGAAACACTGAAATTAAAAACATATTGCACAACGTATTAACTGAATCAAAGCAGCCTACAGACAAAGCTGTGTCTTTATGTCACTATTAATCATATTCAATCTTCCATAGCAGAAAATTAACCATTGATGAGATACTGCACAAGTATCTACATGAAGAATCTTCTTTGTCATAAAAATGTTGAGTTATTCCAGAAGTTGCTTTGCTTTTTCACCCAAAGGTCTCCCACAGACACCCGAAAGAGATTAGTTGTGCAGTGAAAGTGGCACTCTCTGCCCCAGTAGAGCTGTGGGCACCAGCCTGCCAAGGCAGCTGACATTGGGTCACTGCTGATCCTGGGTACAGGAAGGGGCTTGGAAATGATTTATCACAAGCAGGCTGAGAAGGCTGGAGGGAAAAGGAATTTTAGTTTAGCAAAGCTCAACTGTTTCAACATTTCTGAGCTAATGAAGAAGAATGACAAATGTCAAGAGCAGCTCTTGGAGCTCTCTAGTTCTTTCTGGGCATCCAATGCACACAGCAATTAAACAAGAAGAAATTTAAGCTCTTACACAGCTTGGATGGGAACGACTTAAAGCTGCAGCCTTACAAGTGGCTCTGCACACCAGTGACTGGCAAAGTGCATATCCAGAGATCTTGGAAGGAATAAAGAAAGTGTGGTAATCTGTCTCCTTAATTTTAATGTGGTCCATTAAAATGGACCACCACCATTTCAAAGCTGAATAACAAAAAGTTATTACTTAAATAAGGTAAATATGGCCTTAGTTGAGAAATAAAAGGAGAGTGGAGTGAATGGCCTTGTTTTTTTTAAATTATTTTTGCAGCCTCAGAGCAGAAATTAAAGTATAAAAAAGAAAACTGGATAACCAAAACTACTTCCCACTTTTAATAAATCTGTTCAAAATCACCAAGACTAAACATGTTTTCTAAAACCTATTTTCCAAATCTGACACAGAAAAAATGCTTTATGGTAGATACAGAACTGTTCAGGTGTCCATGTCTAAGAAAATCTCTGGATTGGAGATCACATACATCTGAATTGCTCTAAGTTGTCATGGTATTGTATGATCAGACCATGTTCATGGCACACAACAGGCCAAGGCAGCAGCTGAACAACAGAATCCCCCTCCTTTTCAGAGCAGGCAAAGGTAAAGAAAAGCAAGGCATTTTATTCCATCACAACGTCTGTACACAGGGCTTTTGGGACACAGCTTTTCAGTAACAGGCTATGCCAATCCCAATCAAGAGCCCAAATGGAGCTCGTGGTGTCTTTGTCCCAGGGAGCTCCCTGCAGACACGGCATTTCAAAGCATTTTTAGCCTTCTCCAACATGCAGTGGGTCAGGCAGGCGATGGAAGCACTGCTTCCCTCCAGAGAAGCAATGAACGCACCCCACCGGTGACCTCCCCAGGGTCATACACAGTTGTTGTGGTCTCGCTGTGCATGACTGTAATTTCTTATCTACTCTCCTAATTCTTTTATTAGGAACCTACCTCGTGCCATATTCATATCCATCCCATTGGTGACATTTGTGTATACGTTCACCAACATTGCATATTTCACTGCCATGTCACCCCAAGAGCTCTTGTCCTCCAACGCTGTGGCGGTAGTAAGTAAACCATTCCCTGGATGTCTAAAACACACTTTGATTTCGGTGCTGTGCTTTGCAGTGTATTTCAGTTTCTCTGCCTTCTGTTGCTTTAGACATTTGGTGAAAAGTTACTGGGCTATTTTTCCTGGGTTATGCCAGTCTCAGTGGCCCTATCTACATTTGGAGGAATAAATGGATACCTTTTTACCTCATCAAGGTTAGATGGAGTACAATTTTATGAACATTATCTAATTTGGGGAGGGGTTGTTTTAATTTCATTTGCTAAAGAAATGCTAGCTAGACATTTTGGATGTTGTAGAGCATGAGGTTGTTGCGTGCGTTGAATACAGTTATGAATTACTCTGTTTCAAATCAGCAAATATAATATTAAATCATGAAATTTCTTGCAAATTAATCTTTATGAGTTATTGAAAGTGTCTGCAGATGTGGTATAATTCACAGTAAGAGCCAAACACAGCTTTAGCATGGAACCAAAGTAATTTTACCAATACCAATAAAGTTCCAGTAGCTCCAAGCTAAACTGTGCTTCACTCAAAGAGGAGTTTTAGGGCCTGGTGTTGTATTCAGTTACAGGCATTTTCATGTACCTGCTAGAAAAACTCCTTTCAACCAAGATGCTTTGCATGGACACTGCTGATAGTGGGGCCAGAATCTGTAAAGTCTGTTAGATTGCAGTAAATAAAATCTGTTTATAATAACTGACCTCTCTGAACTTAATTTAGAAGTTATACGGGTTTTTTTGAGGAAACAACTCAAGTACCTTGGGCAAGTCATTTATCTCTGCACTTTCATGAGTATGATGAGATGCAACAAATGTGACTGCATATGTAACAGGTTATGCATTTAAAAGGGAAATGTTAAGGCATGTCAAACCTTATCCAAAACCCTTTTGACACTGGAAATACCCACACAACCTTCAGAGCATTAATCCCTCACTGGATGAAGAGGCAATGCTGGCCAGCACACAGGGACTGGGCAGATTTCAGTCCTCCTCAGCATCCTCAGCATCCCAGAGCAGGTCATTTCCCAGGTGACATTAGCCATTAAGGGCCTTGCATACTGAAGGGTCTAGCTTAAATACCTTTCCCCAGGGGACGCAGGCAGTCTCTAGTTGTCTCTGCAGTTGCAGCCACAGCTCCCTTCCATGGGAAGACCAGAGCAGGTGGTTGAGATAAGAGGTGTTATATGACTAGGGACTGGAGAGGCTGTTGCATACCCAGTGGATTCATCATTACTCTTCTCATTTCCAGGTTATGTTTCTCTGGTGCTCGAGAGGGCCATTTGCCGAGTTTGCTTGCCATGATCCACGTCAAGCACTGCACGCCCATTCCTGCCCTTCTCGTCTGTGTAAGTGTTACTGCCACCATGTACTCTGCTTTTAGAAACACTAAATCACAGACAAGAGAGCTGGAAAATCTCTTGAGAGTACATTTTGCCCCAGAAGAGGAGAAGTGGGTCAGCCCGAAGAGCAGCTGGTAGGTGCCAGCAGAGCAGCTCCAACTGCTCCAGAGAGAAGCAGCCTTTGACCTCAGAAATAATTTGTCCTTCTCCCAAACCCCTTGACACCTAAGGGTTTCCCTCATACCTGAGTTGCAGTGTAAGCTCATTTCCTCTTGTGCTACCTGCAGCAGACATAGGGACTGGCTTTTGAAACAGAGGTATTTCACTTAAGACAAACTCCTTAGACCAATTTTGCCAGCTTCCCACAAGCACATGGAAATCCCCATGGTTGCTGCTAATCCCATTCAGACAAGGCTGCTTTAGATCCTACCTCTAAAGCCAGAGATATGGTGGGTCTCAGGGAAAGGACAAAGTGCTCCTAAAATTACTCACTTTCAACAACCAAGTCATCTCATGAAGGGTGATCAGGCACTTCTCCGAGGTCCCACGGGTATTTCTTTTCCAAAAAATTAAGTAGGGACAATGATTACAGTGGCCCTGAGCAACTCATCTGCTGAATGGTACATCAGGTAGAGAAGATGTCACCTGCAAAGAACAGACACCAACGGGTCAGCTGTTGGGAGGGTTGGGGGCTGGTTCAGTTGCTGGTGTGCTCCCATGGAAAGATGATTTCTTTCACTTTTTAGACAGTGCAAATTTCCACAACACGAATGACTTAGGGAAGTTATTATCTGAAACAAAGAGCTTCATATGCTCTTACCAATAGTGAAACTAGAATGTGTGGTGGGTTTTACAGTGGCATAGAAGATGATAAAGAGGAAAATGATTTGCACTGCTGTCATTCCTGGCTGCAGGGCCCAAGCGAGGGAATTCCCCAAAGGACACTTGCTTGAAATCTTGGCTGCATCAACAGCTGCCAACTGCCCACTTGCTACGGATATCAAAACCACAAGTGTTTGATCCCAGATGCACTAGGAAGATGCATGTTTCCATGTTTCCTGGCTCTAACAGCAATTCTGGCACAATACACCTATACAAAATTTCACCAAATAAGCCTCCTGTACATTTCCCTTTTATGACAAAATACACATCTTGCCGAGGCTTTATAGCATTCCTGGGGCTTAGTGCCCCATCACAAACATCTCTCATGTTGCCCATTGGAGGTTTAGGGTAAACTGCCCCGGGCAGCCATCATGAGATCCTGATGGGCAGCTCTGCTCCACTGGGGCCCATGAGGCAGAACTCCTTTGTCCTTAAAAATACATTGTCTGAAATGACACACCAAGCCTCAGAGGCTGTTTTTCTGCGAACAGCCCCAACAAGAGTGAGCTGACCAATCCATCAGGCACATTCCATCCACTTTGAATCGCAGTGCAAATCACAGAACAAGCATGGCATATCAAATCATCATTTGAAGGTGTTGTCATGCAGCTCAGTGCATATCAAACACTGCTAGGAAATATTTATTTCTTAACAAATAGAAATATAAAAATAGTATAGTGTGAGCAGCTACAATAGCAAACAGGGCCGCACTGCAGGCAAACTTAATACATCGGGTTCCTTTTCTCTTCCAATGAATCACACCTAGCTTTGTGCATGCAGAAAGGTTTCTTTGTACATGGAGAAAGGCTATTTAAATATTACCAGTGAGACCTTTATTTTTACTATTTCACTTCAAAAATCAAGGGGTCAAGCTAAATGTAAAATAAACAGACTGGGGGTTTTCTGCAAGATGGTGGGGAGTAGCCAGCCCCCCTGCCAGCTGTGTGGCTGTGGCCAGGCCATTGGGAGGGCAGAAACCCCTCTGCAGCCACAAGCCCCTGGGGATGACATCCACAATGTGAGCAGGTCTGACACATCAGTGTCACCTCTGCATGGAATCCTGCCACTCCAAGCGACGTCGTTGCAAAACCCCTCAGTGGCGGTGGAGGGTTGTACACACACAGTGTGTGTGTGTGTGGCACAGTGCACACCTCAGGGGAGAGCAGAGACCTTGCTATATGACACCAATATGAGACCATGCCCAAAGACTGTTCAAGGTGTTGAAATCCCCCTGCCGAGCCTGCAAAGCTTTGAACAGGGGAACAGAGGGACCAAAGGGGCATTTGGTTGTGGTGGTCCTTAATTCCTGGTGCTGGAGATACAGAAGCTTTCCCTCCTGGGGGGATTTTATTATTGAACAGCTAATTAAGAAAAAAGAGACATAAGCAAAAAGAGAACCTGTATCAACACAGACCAAAATACTGAGCACTCTCTGGAGGGATTTGGATATTTAGTTTCCCTCAGGCTCTGGGCCCCAGCAGACAGTGTTCACTGCTTGGTATGTGGTGCAGGTGAGTGCTCAGCCCTGTGGTACCTAAGGGCAAGGTGGGGGCTCCAGGAGCAGAGCCCTGGTCCCTGAGTCAGCTCTCCTGTCTTGACAGCATTAGGTAGACACAGAGTTCAAAAAAGCAAGTGTAAGCATGGAAATTTCCACTATTCATCACCACTTTCCAAACACTAGTAATGCTCATTAAGATTAGTGATGCCGATCAGCTGTGACATGATCCAGCAGGAGAAAGGGCAAACCTCTATATAATAACCTTCTTTATAATATACAGAGCACCTTAAAAAACATAGTGCCCTAAACACAACCTGTTAAGTCTGGAAGAAACCCTTTCACCTGGAGTCCTCACCATAAGGTCCAAGAGCTTTTAAAACATTTAACAGAAATGGATGGAGTGGGAACTCTGCCAATCCTCCCAGCCCTGCCTGCCTAGCCATGGGCAACCTCTGCCAGCACTCCAGGGTAGTTATAAACAGACACTCTGGTCTCTGGCTTCAGCATGCCCCAAATTATCCTAAATCCCCATTCAGCCCCAACCCTCGTGGCACAGTTAAGGGATAAGGCACAGAGCCACAGCAGGCAGCACATGCCCAGAAGGTACCATAAACAAAAGGATTTCTAATGCTTTAATGGGATTTTTCTTTGGTTTTGTTTTTTTTAAGCTACCTTTTCTAGCAATAGCTCAAGTAGGCTATGCTCCTCTCTTTGCAGTGTTTGGCCACACTTATCATCATGCTTGTTGGAGACACATACACGCTAATCAACTACGTGTCATTCATTAACTATCTCTGCTATGGAGTGACAATTATAGGCCTGATTGTCTTACGCTGGAAGAAACCCAAAATCTTCAGACCTATCAAGGTGACACTGTTAAAGCTAAATTTCTTGGTTGTAATAATGATGCAAAGGGTGGGATGAGAACACTAAACCCTTCCAAACCACGTCCCAAAGCGCTATTAGTGTAAAAGACAGATACACAGGCAGATCTCTTGTGAACTTGTTGGGATGGGCAGAGAGGACAATAGTGGTAGAGACAAAGGGAACACAACCTTTGGGGGGGCCTGAAGCCTGCACTGCCAGCAACCCACCACAACCAGTCAGCCACTGCTGTTGCTCTGCACAGTCGTGCTCTGCTCTGCTCTCTCCTGGTAGGTGAACCTCCTCATCCCCATCACTTACCTGGCGTTTTGGGCATTTCTGCTGATCTTCAGCTTGTACTCAGAGCCAATCGTCTGTGGGGTTGGACTTATTATCATTTTAACCGGAGTGCCAGTGTTTTTCCTTGGAGTCTACTGGAGGAATAAACCAAAGTGTGTAAATAGGCTAATAGGTAAGCCAGCACTATGTGTCTCGCTGCCCTCGCTGCTTAAACTCTGACACACTGGCACCAAAACAGACAGGAAACTGCCCGTGTGAGCCCAGCCACCACTCTCAGCCATGGCCAGCCCCTAGGCACAAAGTGGCCAGGCAGTGCTTGTCTTTGGCAGATGTTTTGCTCACTCCTGGGTACAGTTGCTTCCTCTCATGCCTCTGTGCCCATCCACTTGGCTTGCTCACAGCAGCCTGTCCCGGGGCAGATACACAGGGGTGTCTTAGCACACAGAGGCTAAATGAGCAATCACAAAGGGTCTAAGGTGTTTGTCTGCCCCTTGCCCTGACTTCCTCTACTGTGCTACCAGTGTGTCATGTCACACAAGCCCTGTATGAGACGACGAACTATCTCATACTCAAATGATAAGTCTCACATTATCCCTCATATAAAATTAAAACTCATATAAGTCTTTTATGTTTTGGTTGTGTTTGACTTTTAATCACTTTGCTCCAAGGCAAGGACTTTCAAACAAGCACAATGCAGGCCTCTGCTCTGACCGGAGGGTTTCTGTCAGCTGCAGTGTGCTCTGCTGCCAGCAGCTCCCTGAGGCCAGTGGTCACTGCAGCAGGGCTGACACAATGCCAGTAGGGCTGGCAGCCATCCCGTCCCATGCCATCCCAAGCCATCCCATCCCTGTCAGCCTGCCATGGGCAGCACTGGCAGCTCTGTGAGAGGCCAAGGAAAGGTATCCCTAAAGCTGCTCCATCTAAATCTGCCTCTGCTTCACAAACACTCTTTGATGGCTGAGCTGGAGCTGAGAACGGTTGGAGGGGGCAGCCAGTGGGGCAGTAGGGCTGCACAGCCTCCTTCCCATGTGGCATTGCCCCAGCATCACATGTTGCTTTAGAAGAGCTCAAGCACCCCCATTAACCACGGGCCATTTGCTCCTTGCAGAGTCCATGACGTGCTGGGGGCAGAAGCTGTGTTTTGTGGTGTATCCTCAGTGCGGAAGTGCCGAGGAGGAGGAGGAGGAAGAGGCCTCCTCAGCCCACTCTTGGCAGCCGGTGAGCAAGACAGCAGTGAG
Organism: Atrichornis clamosus; assembly: GCA_013400975.1. Classification (NCBI taxonomy): domain Eukaryota; kingdom Metazoa; phylum Chordata; class Aves; order Passeriformes; family Menuridae; genus Atrichornis; species Atrichornis clamosus. Next base: position 30,426 of record WBMZ01006354.1, on the reverse strand, counting down.
GAAATAACAACAGTGTGGCCTCTGAGGCTGAAGTGGCTTCTTGTTTACATGCTGATTTTTGAAAAAAGTTTTTCTGGAAAAAAAAAATGGTTTAGAGCTCCAATAGTGAAGCCCATAAGATGAGCTACATCCTTTATGGCCTCTGTAGCTTTTAGCTTTTCCCTAAGAAATAAGAAAAAAATGAGAAAAAAAGAGAAAAGAAATAAAATGTAAAATAAGGCCCTAGTTGTGTTTTTTTTCTGGCACCGTACTTGCTTAGTGGGGGAAAGCAGCACAGACACAGCTCTGGAGTACTGATTTTAGTCACTACGAGGGTCCATCAAAGACATACAAGTTCAGACATTTCAAAACTAGGGCAGTTCCCAATACAAAATACAGAAACCAAGAGAAAGTGAGGAGACCTCTTGCTGTTCCTATGTGGGGTGAATGCCCACATTACACATGAGGCACCAAAGTAACAATCCAAAGGATTACCCCTTCACATACCTGCAGGAGCACAGCGTCTCCATCCCAGCTCCGAAGAGGCACAACTGGGGCAGGGTCACTCTGCTGAGCATGGACTAATAGAGTAATAGTTACACCACCAACAATCATCTGGACTCTTCAGGCATCATTTTGTGACACAGAAAAAAAGATACAGAAGTAGTGATCTAAATCTCAAGTATGTCAATTATGAAGCATTGTTGTAAAGGTGGGGCAAGGTTCCTGCATCCCAGATGGAACAGGGCTCACTGCACCACTCAGGAACTCCTGCACGAAGCTCAGCGCGATCAGGGGCCAACCAGGGAGCATGGAGAGGTTTGCAGTGGGCTCAGCAGTGGGAACTCAAGGGAAACAAGGGAAAGGAGCCTGATGTTCCTCCTGCTACTGACGTGTCAGGTGGTGTCACGTTGCTTCAGAGACCAATTCCTCACTTCAGCTGTGCTCAGCCAAGTAGTAAGCCTAAATCACTCACACATCAGATGCTCCTCAGAAAGTGTCTTGCATATTTTATTTGTGGCATACACTAGGAAAAAGATCTCATTCATGCACTTAATTGATATATAGGAATCTGCTGCTGTAGCAATATGGCCACTTTCACACCAGAGAATCTTTCGAAAATGCAAAATCTGAGAATAGCTCTGAGCTACTATTCTTTTGCAGCTTTTGAAAACAAAAACTATCACATTCAGTAGCCTTGGTAACAGCCATGTGAATTTAAAAGTATCTTTCTATGTGTTACAGGTCCTGGCATAAAAATTAAGGATTCATTAGTTAATTATTCAGAAATACTTTTGGTTTTAAACATCCATAATAATAATATCTCTATATTAAATATCTATCTCTCTCTGAAGTTTCAGATGACAGGCACTAAGAAGTAACCCAACTTACATTCTCCTCTTTGTATAAAGCTGTCAATCCTAAGAGATTAAAATATATATTTAGCTAGGAAAAAAGGTATGGTTTTGTGTGTATATATGCACACATGTAGAGAAAGACTCCATATTTTTAAATAATAGTATGAATATGCAGTTTGCTAATGGAAATCATATATATTCAGCTTGCTTTTAAAAAAAATTTCAGAGCAGACCTCCCTGTGGCTAAGCAGCACCTTGAACCCTGAGCTAATGTCAGAGGCTCTCATGGCTCTCATTTTCCATAGCTCAAAATCCACTTTCTGTTGCATAATTTCCAACAGATTAATTCTTTCCATACCATTATTAGCTAGTGGGAAAATTAAATGTATTACAGCACCAGCAATACTGATTGCTTTCAGAACTGCTAAGTTTTGGTGTGAGTTTATTTTTGTTTGTTTAAACAAATAAGGTATGGAAATCAGCCAGCACAGAAACCTTCCAGCTCTTGAGACAAGTCTGTATGGTAATGACAAAGGTAGTAGTAGTAGTAGTAATGCTGCAACTGCTACCAAGGCTTTCCTTGGCTGTTGTTTAAGGAAATCAAAAGCAAAATTAAAGAACCAATTGCCTCATAGTTGTTAATTGAGTTTGGCTCTAATTTTCCCTGATTATACTGCCACGCTTTAAAAGAATCAACACTTGGCCTTAAATCAGAAGGCTGAATTTAGAACAGTATAGTTTGCTAGACCTCATCTTTGAATCACATAATAATCCCCAAAAAGTGTTCCACAATGTTTCATTTTTAGGAACAGCTTCATCTCTGCTCCCAAGATCACATACACTAAAGGCTTTGCAAAGGTTAGTGCCTAATGTCTAGAATTTCTAACCATAGAAATCAACGTACACATTTAGAAAGACAAATTCATACGCTAAATAAAATTTAGCAGCATGCTCAACCCATATAAAAGAGATTTTTCCTAAAGACAAAGCAACTAGCCCCAAAGGAGACATAATTGTTAGTATTTTAAAGACCACTGAACAAAAGAAAAACTGTGAACAGCTGACACTATCAGCATGCTGAGAATATTGCGATACTTGATATGGAAAAGCCAGTGGTTTCCAACAGAAGGGAGTTCAAATAAAGCTTGGATAGCCGTGCAATACTATATAACCCTAATATTATGTGCCATTATATTTATGTAGCTACCCTAGTTTGAAAGGCAGATATCTGACAAGGAAAAGCAGGAACCCTCCTGGAGTGGAAGGAATCTCCCCCTCCCCTGAATTATTGTAGTTTTGAAAATTACCAGGCTTTTGAGATCAAATATGGGAAAAGGCATAACAGTTCTTTACTAAAATATATAGATAGATAGATATAACCCAACAGAACAAACAGCAACAATAACACCAAACACCAGTAACAGACTCCCCGCCTGTCACCCAGTTTCCCCTGTAGTGTAGCTCTGGCCACACCCGGATAGGGGCACTGGTGAAGCAGGGAGGCTGCAGTCCGGTTGAGCAGTGGTTGCAGTCCAGTGGAAGTGGTGAATCCTCAGCAGCTCCTGGAATCGGTGCCAGAGAGTGTGTGCCAGAGTCCAGGCAGGCTTCATTATATTCCCGCAGGAATGTCCCATGCACCTCCCACAGGGCGGAGCATTTCCCAGTGGAATGATGAGATAAGATGGTTTGGGAGGTTCTGGATGGTTGGGTTGTTCCAGCTGCCCATTGTCCATGATGGCCCATTAACAGAGATGGCCTCCTCAGGATGGGTGTGATTATTGTTGGTGCTTTCAGGGGGAAGCTCTCCCAGCCGTGTCTTTTGTGAAGCCAAAAGAGGCCCCACCTCACCACAGGATTCCCCTTATCTAACCCCAGCTTGCAGTCCGAGGGGCCAAACATGCACCAGGCAGTTGTTGCAAACGACCTGTCATTAACAGCTCATCAGCGCTGATGCAGATGGGGGAGAATACATTGTTTTACTACAGCCCCACAACCCAGGACAGTAGCATAAAATATAAAGGTTGTAATGCAGAAGAATACTCTGGAAAGTATCACCTGTAAGTCAGCCTAAGGCAAAGTCAATAAAAGATGGATTGGATTATTCTTACCTATTTATCATAGTATTGAGAAAAGCAGCAACAGATATGCAATCACTGTGATACACACTTTGCAAGACAGAAGCGGAGAAGATAAAATTCCAGGAGTTGAGTGGGCACCGTTGGGAAGCACAGAGGGAATGAGGCACAGGTGCTTCTGCTGGCCTGGCCACCCTCAAGTGTTTTCAAATGCTTGATAAAGGAATCAATCATTTTCTACTCACATTAATACATAAACCAGAAGAGTTTGATCTCAGCAGGGTCAAGAGAAGAGACTCACAGAATATACTGAGTTGGAAGGGACGCACAAGGATCCAGTGCTTAAGAAACTGGCCCACACAGGGATTCAACCTTCGGTTCAGGACCACACTCTGTTTCAGTTCAGAGCTTTCATCCAGCTCAAGGACAGATGAGTCACCATGTATTTAATAATACATTTGACTTAGAAGCATGTTTACATAACATGTATCCAAAAATATGCAGACAAGACTTCATTAGCCACACTCCATCATTTTTGAAAGCGCAAGCCCTGAAGCAGCCGCTGACCTCAGGACAGGGCTGGTGGCCAAAGGAGCAGCAGCTCCGCCTGACGAGGTGCTGTGGTGAGCTAGGACAGGGCTGCTGCCACAGGTCTCCTCCCAGCAAGCTACTGCTGTGAGAGGAATGTGCCAGAGAGCTGAAGCTAAATAAAATAATTCATCTTTGAAGGAAAGCCAACAAATGAACAACCAACCAATCCCCACCAAATAGGCTGTCCTATGTTTCATTTTCAGAGGTATTTCTTATGTTTCACTTACTGTAAATGCTTGAAACTTGAAAAAAACCCATTTGCTTTCCAGCCTTTTTGTACCAAGGACCAAATGAGAAGTTGTTAGCAGTTATTCAGCTGCTGACGAGTTCTATGAGAGAGACTGAAGTAAGAGATAATTGAACGAAAAACGAAGGGTAAACTTTGCTTGGAATTTATCTTTTCCTAAAGCTTTAGAGTTGAGACAGTTGTGCCCTGTCTCCACCTCCAACTCCAGTTTTAAGTACAGGCAAACCAAACTCTGGTTTTTAAATCTCTTCTCCTTGGTCCTTCAAGTGTTCTATCTTCAACGAGAAACTTCTGCACTTGAACAAATGAAAAAGGAAAATCCAAGGAAAAGGATTAGAAAGTAAGAGATGCTGACAGGCCAAAATCAAATTTGTATTAAAGTCCTACAGTAAGACAGAGCAATAGAAGGGAGCAAGATCCAGAGGCCATCATCAGGAAGGTAACATAGAGAATGAAGAGGGAATAAAAAGTAAACCTCCACCACTCACCTCAGCCTTGGTCACCATTTAATCCCTGTAGCCAAGAACACAAGAGCAGGAATCTGAGGAGAACGGTTCACTGAACTGTTAGCTAGGGTGACAGGCTGACAAAGGAGAGGACACAGGGTGCCTGCAAGGCTCAGGTTCAGACAGCTATTTGTACTGGATTTTAAATCCCAGCACCTGCCTGGGAGATTAAAACTCCATTTCCTGCCAAGTCCAAAAATCTTAAATAAGCAAAAGCAGTTTTTCCTCTCAGAGAAAGGTCTCACTAAAAAGTACCTAATCCCCTCCAGGCTTCTCAAGTTTGCCCCTTGGTTTGTTGTAAGACACATCCATTGTACTGCTCAGGCTGTCAACAAATCCGCAAACACACACATAACATTTATTACTCTAGTTCCATTTCATGGGTTGTTCTCATTTCAGCCTCACTTTACATTAGGGTATGGTGGTATGGTTGGAAGCATTAGTGCTACTGTTACTGCAGCTGAATAAGCACTTTATGACAAAGCAAAGCAAAGCAAAGCAAAGACATTCTGCTAAGCTAGAAGGTATTATCCCTCTGCATCCAGCTGTGTCCTTCCATCTTTCGTAGCTACAGATAAGTCTGCAATGACCATGAAGTCTCTCCAATTATCTTCAATACGGATAAAGATTTCAACATCTGTGGAACACTGTCAACACAAAATAACTCAGCCTTCACATTCTCCTGAAAAAGAGCAGGACATAGCCAGCAGCACCTCAAACATGGGGAAGGAAAAGCATCAGCAAAGCAAGCATTGCCCTCAGGAATGGGAGAGGCTGTATGTCAGAAATTTTTTTTTAACCATCCTAACAGTCAAACACTTCAGGGTTTGGGTTTTTTTAGTTGGGATATATGCACACACACATTTTAAAGGCAGCTGTATACAAGAGCAAACTGCTAGTGCTAAGATTCTGCATGTATTATTTAAAAAGCGATATCCCTTCCACCAGATTCAGCTACTAGAAAGAACAGATGATTTTTAAAAACCCCAAAAAGGTACAAAACCAAACCAAAATACACTCCCTCCCCTTCACATTCATGTCAACACACAGAGTTAAGGGTTGGCACATAAGAGTCAGAATCAAACAAAGACTGTGGGAGTACAACCGAACAATCCTCAAGCTTTGGTGTTGAGTGACAGTCAGAAACCCACAGACGCTGGGCATGTGAAATTTTATTAAGAGATCAAAAGCAAGGCAAAGCATGATGATGCCCAGCATCTTACTTGCTTAGTATCTTGCGCAGACCAGGAAGCAGCAGTAGACACTGGCAAACATGATGCCATACCTGAACCATATGCCTGTACACACACTACGGCAAAATGTTGCAAGTAAATTAATATAAATATATACAAGTTAAAAACAAACAAAGAAGTCACAAAGCAGAGAACAGAAATAGAGAATAAGTACATTTAAGGAACGTTGCAGAGTCATAGACAAGCTGGAAGAATTTCTAACAGAAGTATTCCCTACGTTTTAATACCAGTAAGAGAAAACATTTAGGGGATCACTTTTCCCATTTATGCTGCCTATGAGCTTGCACCCAAAACCAACCAACTAACACTTTGCTTCCTGTCTGTCTACAAAAATTTTTACAGAGTGCAGAAAAGCATTATTAAAATAACAAAAATTTTAACACGTTTACTAGCTGATTAACTTTAGGTTGTATAGTCTTTAATGTGTTGCATTTCCACTTTTTCTTTTTTTATAATTTTAAGTTCTGAATACAAGGAGGCAGTTTGTATGAATCAGGACCAAGGTGCCTTCAATGATGGTTGATGCCCTGTTTAACACTTAAAAGAGATGGAGGAAGGGCAGACATACACTAAGGTACACTTTGTGATTTATCCAGGTATTGACATTCCAAGGTACTGCAAGGCACCTCTTTGTGCTCACGGCACCGACACAGAGATTTCTTCTGCAAAATTAACAGTAAATTTGTGGTTCTTCCCTCCAAGGGGTGAGCTAGGAGAGAAAACTGCCCTGCAGCATACAAAAGTCAGTGCTTACAAAGAGCACCAGGCTTGTATCTCTCATTGATGCAAGGCTGTATATTCCAGTAATGAGGGCTGTGAACACTTCAGTACACTTCAACATCAAATTTTCATTAACCTAGACTTTTTAAAAGTTTCTAGAAGTAAAACCTTCTCAATGAAATTTTCACTGAGTTACCAAATGGATCAGTACACAAAATATGTATGTATCATATGTAAGAAATTACGTAAGATATGTAAGAAGTTACACATCTTAAATTAGTGATAGCTGTTCAGGGTTGTTCCCAAAATATAGCAGTATTCTGAAATACATATTTCAACTTTGTTAGTCTTATGATGGTGATGGTTTAAGGCATGGCATGATCAACATTACTACAGAAATATTTTTCTGTAACAGAATTAAATACACACATATTTCTAAGGTCCTTCAAATCCACACAATATAAACCTTTAATCTTTCTCCCAGTTCTACTTAATTACCTTACATGCACAAGACTATGTATTTAAAATTACCTTTAGACAAAAAAATCTAAACTATAGACACTAAAACCTGTAGCCTTTGATGTAAACAACCACTCTGGCAGTGCAATGACTACAGTACATGCACGGCCTTGCAAAGGTGGAATGTACCCAAAATGTTTACAAATACTGTGAAAGCAAGATCTCTTTCAAAACTGTATTTTCTTTGATGAAATGAATTCTGATCATAGTAGCACTTGGAAAAAAATCAATGAGAAGTACTTATTTAATGCAATTATGACTCTTGTTACACATTTTGCCACACAAGCCCTTCCTGCTGTTAATACCCTTAAGGAATTTAAATCTGTGTCTGGAATGCATGGTATGAAACCAATTTGCAACAGATGAGGGGAAAAAAAAACCCCAAGAAACATTACTTCTATTTAGTTCTTCCATATTACATTTCAGTAGGCCAAAGTCCTTGCTCTTTTCAAGGAACTCCACCAAAGGAAGTCCTAGTGAAAGATCCAGGGCAAAATATACCCTACTTAAAAGAAAAAATCTTTGACGTAAACTTAACTGTTCACTGCTGAAGCCTGTTTGCCTCTACAGCCAGGAGGGTCCCACGGGCAGCAGAGCCCATGCCCACAGATGCCAAAGAACCCAATTTTCTAAGTTCAGTTTATAACTCTGGACAACTTGAACTTCTACAACAAACAGGTTTCGGTGGACTTGAGTGTTTACAGAGCAGCAGTGCCGACTTCCTTAACTCCTATATAAAGCATTTTTGTTTGCCACCGTGTTTGTCACGGGGGAATTGAAGCAGAGCTCTTGTTAAAGTGAGCAGAGTCTGGCCACCACCCCAGCCATTGCACGAGGACCAAGGCATTACACAGCAATGTTCTGTTACTCTGCAGGGACTTCTCATTAAGTGATGTCACCCTTCTTATGGGTGAATAACTTGCTTACTTTTAATTGCACTCTAAAAAAACCAAAAAGGCACCAGTTTACATTTAAGTGTTGTACAATCCACACAGTGTCAATTTTGAAAATGGCACTGATCTATTTCAGTTCTTAAAAGAAAAAAAGCAAACAAAATAGTGTCCCCTAGAAGTGAAGACCAGAATCACTGGCTTACAAATCTGCACTTATCTGGCAGATTTACAACCAAACTGGTGAGATAGGTTTTATTCCAAAATAAAACAGAAGTCTGATCCTGACAGTTACCAAGTGCTCAGTCCTTCCAAGTGCAGTCGCCAGGAGCTGTAAAGCCTCAGTGTCCTTCACGGCACACCCAAAGTGGTATCAGCATAAAGTCCCTGGAAACACAAGGGAGGAGAGGAAAAAGAGGGTAGAGAAAGAGCAAACAATTCAGCAACGCTCACAGCATCAGTATGAAGAGAATATAATATATGACAATGCAAAAAAGAAATAATGCTGGAACTAGGGTTCAATGCACTCCACTTAAACTCTTATTACACTTAACTCCACTGCTACACTCTTATTACAAAGCTTCAGTAGATAAGATACCTGGTTTCATTCTTGGTATTCTATATAGAAACTTTGGGTTTAGTGGATGCTTCAAGGTATATATGGCCATCAAAATATTTCCAAAGGGAGGAAAGGAAGTGAGCAGTTTCTATAAAGACGAAGCTACAAAGGATTTTATTTTCTACCAAGATTTGCAACTAAAATTATTAAATTTTAATTAAATAATTATGCCTAAAAAGATGACGTTAGTTCTAGCTTAGTTCTAGCTTACTCAGTTATAATAACTGGTGTCTGCCCCACGTTCCAAGAGTTCTCTCTAGTTCAGTAAGCCACTTGAAAGGCAAAGAAACACTAATTCCCTGAATGCAGAGTGAGGAAGAGTACAGAAGAAATACCAGAGGATGGAGATGCCTCCAAAGAGCAGTGAAACATTCCTTTCTCCTAGCCCCTGACATCACATACTGGCCTACTTCTGCCCCACTGGAGTTTCAGGAACAGCAATGATGACATAAACTTGTTCCATTTAGTCTTGTACTGCACTTGCTGTGGGATTAAAGCACACCGGTTTTAAGAGAGCAAGTTGAGAGCACAGACATATCACTTATCATCAAAGTGCACAGTCACATAAACAATGAAGTTACAAAGTTTACAGGGACAAACCAAAAATTTTTATTAGCAAACAAGTAAAGATTCATCATCGCTGGTATTGATTTCGGAGAGGGAAGTAGAGGACTCTAACATTGGCACTTCCACAGAATGGCAACAAGCTGCATGAACACCCAAAGACTCCTCCCAGAAAGAGTTAGGGCAACATTGGTTTTGTCCATCCACTTGGATGTGAACATTCGTAGGGCTGTCTGAATAACCAGACTCCCACTTTTTTAAGGGTAACCTACATGGATCTTCACTCAGTGGATGACTTCGACTTAAACTACTGTCCTCTGCAACAGTCCTCCTGGACGCTGACCCTCCATGGATCGTTTCCATAACACTTTCAGATAGAGGATCTCTGAAAGCCTTTCCTGAATCCACTTTAGTGGACTGCTTAAGCTCTCTGTCAGAGTCAGCACTTAAAGATTTATCGGTGTGTCCAGCCTCAGGCTCTGCATGTGCTGCTGTGCAGGTATTCGGTAAGACATTGGAAGGCGATGGCTCTGTGATTTCAGTCTCTGGCTGCAAGCTGCTACATCCAGCTTCTGGTGGGCCCCTGGCTTGGCCATCTGCCTCTAAACTAGGTCCTTCAGGGGAAGGTGGAGGACCCCGACTAGTCCCATCAGCACTGTTGATGATTCCATCACCCAGTGTAGTCTGTGAGCTGCGTGCAGGTGTCAGGAGCGGAATCTGTCCTCTCACCCGTGGTCTGTGGAAGAGTCTGTTCCAGAGTCTGCCCAGGTGCCGCCGAGATGAGCTCCGCCTTGACGAGTGTCGCCTCATCTGCCTCCTCATTGCTGTTCGAATGTTCTGCAGCACAGAAGCCTGTAACACAGAGGTAGCAAACTAGCATTTCACATATACTCAAAAGACTTCTCCTAAACCCTGTTCTCCCCACTAGTATCTCCACTTTACCAAAATTCTCAGACTTGATCCCTACACTTCCTTGTTAAGTGAAACAACACACTTTTGAGAACACCAAGGACAGCTCTGCCTGTACCAAAACATTCTCATAGATTCATAGAATGGTTTGGGTTGGAAGGGACCTTAAAGATCACCTAGTTCCAACTTCCCTGCTGTGAGTAGAGATACCTTGCACTAGACCAGTTTGATCAATGCCCTATCCAACCTGGCCTCGAACACTGCCAGGGACGGGGCAGCCATAACTTCTGTCCCTTACAGTGTTTCCTTTATAAGGTTAAGCTCTACTTGTCTGCCCAAGAAGTTGTTTTCCACTGGAGTAATAAACTACAAATGCTTTATCACACTAGGAACTGTATTACAATTGAGTACTTCTGACAGAGTACAGGAGTTTTTTCAGTACTCAGCAATGAAACAGAAGAATGACTTAATGGTTGCCAGTGTAATAGATCTGTAAATGAAAAATAATCCCAGAATTTCCCAAAAATACTGCTAGAGACTTTATTTTCTTATCACTTCAGGCACATTTACTGTTTCAGCTTGAAAAGTCTTTTTTTCTATTTACTTTCTGACCTTTCTCTCTGTCTCTGTTCATTCTCTCTTGATGTACAGCAAAACTGCAGGTGCTTATCTCAGGTGTTCCACAACAAATACATTTAATGTGGTCAAAACTACCCACAGCACCTGCGTAACTGCAGTTCTTCAGCTCCATGTAACACATACACACTTTTGTATTAGCACAGCCACTGAAATACAGTTCCAGATTGATTCTATCTAATTTACAGCAGTTTGGCTGCTGAAATATTAATTGGCACTTGTGTCTGCATACTTGTGATGCATTGTACACAGGGAAGTCTTCAACTGGGGGGATAAGTCCTTGTGCAATCAGCTGTCCATAGGAAGGGGGAGCTTCCCGTCGCACAAACTCTGCCTCCAGTCGCGTCATCTGAGTCTCAAATGCTCTGGAAACAGAATCAGAGAGAAAATATGGAAGAGAAGTAACAGTAAGGTTGACCTGCCTCCCTCGCATTAATGTACGAAAGCACTGCCAAGGGGCTCATGCTAGTAGCAAAACCACAAACCTTCCACTAAGCTCCATGAAAATCTTATCAGGATGCTAAAATAAACAAAAGAACTAAGAGTACAGGGTACAAATATGAGTAAATCAACCAGCAAACTCTCTAGTGCAGTCTCAGGTTGGACTCTGTGGCAACTGAAGATTTTTCAACTGGCCAGTAACTGTTGTGCCAGTAAAAGTAGCAACCTGTTCAGCAAGGGCCCAAAGGTTATTTTTGGAAAAGACATTAAGAATTGGAAACAATCACAAAACCGGAGCAGCATGCTGTTGCAGAGAGATTTGGCTGTCCTGCCAGAACAGAAGCACTGAGGTTCCCACCACAGCACAGCAGCTGTCTTCCAGCTCCTTAATCTGCAGATTTGATCAGGAGAGAATGTAAAGCACACGGTTTAACACACAAACATTGGTAGCAGCACTGCACAGAGCTGGTGCACATGACAAGAGATGGGAACCCAAAAGTCCCTTATTACTTTCTCCTACAGGGCAGAACCACACTTGCACATACATGTAACACACAGGCAAAGAAACACACCCACTACACCTATAATGAGGCACACAGGACCAGGGGAAAGGGCACAAGCTTATACCATGGACAACTCCTGTCCAAAACAGGCTCCACCACAGCACGACACTGCTTTTAGCAGAACTGAGAACTACAGTATTTGGGGAGGGTTAAAGGTTTTTCCATTCAAATTCAGTGAAGACTTCACTGTAGCAGTTCAGCATTCAGTTTTTGGCAGGGCATTTGTTGCAAGGGGAGGAGAGGGAAAAGGAAATTGTTCAAAACAGATTAAGTTAGATATAGATTCTGTCATGCCAGACAATAAACGTGTATTTCTCACGGACCACAGAAGAGCTGACATTCCCCTCACTAATTCCAGAAATCTTCTCTAAGCCTAGTGCAGTGACTATTTAGCTGTCATCAAGTCCTTGGATTTGATTTCACAGATTTTGCAAATTCTCTGGTTATGAATAAACTTTTTTTCCTTTTAACAAAATGGAAAAAACACCACAGCTATGAAAGCATCAACAAAGCAAGGTGCTTACCTGTATTCCCTGGTCCTCATAGAATACAACTTAAATGCACAACCCAGTGCTATCACCAGCAGCAAGCCACACACAAGACTCCCGATCAGGGCAGCTGTGATGACCTTCCTGGGAACAATCACCAGGCAGTTATGTTCATCACTTCCATCCTGGCAGTCTTCTTGGCCATCACAGCGCCAAGTCTCAAAGATGCACAGATTTGTCCCACAATGGAAGTTTCCAGGCTGGCAAGTAAAGCAGTTTTTTTCATCTGAGCCATCTGGACAGTTCTTCTGATTATTACAGCGGTCAAGTATTGAGTAACAAAGCCCACTGTTTCCTTCACATGGGTATTCGTTCTTCTGGCAAGCAGGACAGTTCTCCTCATCCTTGCCATTTGGACAGTGCCACCAGCCATCACAATGCTGCTTATCCGTGAAACATTCCTCATCACTTCCACAAGGGTGTTCCCAAGGAAGACAATAGCCTTTCACCTGATACGTTGCATTGAATCCATGGCCCATGCTCTTGGAGCGGGCATGGTATGAGACAGTGAGCTGGCCCTTGGACGACTCCACACTCACCGAATGCCTGTTGTTGTGGTGCGAGAACGTCTGCATTAATTTATCACCTCTCTCTCCGATGCCATCATACACCTTCACATAGTCGTTGTAGCCTAACTGCAAATCCAGCTGTAACAGAACATGCCGGTTGTCTTGGGTGTCCACGTACCATGTGCAACGAAGGTCTGATCTGCTGTGATCAGCACGGAATAAGTCCGGGGAAGCAAAAGATCCATAAAAATTACCCAGCCTTTTGCCACAGGAAAGATCAGGACAATTATCTTCATCTGAACCATCACTGCAGTCTTTAACCGAATTACATCTCAGCTCGTTCATCAAGCATTTGGTAGAGTGGGCTGCGCTGCACTGAAACATTCCTGAGGGACAGATGCTGGATGGAGGGTCTGTTGGAGGGACAGTGCAGTTTCTCTCATCAGAGTTATCACCACACTCATCCATGGAATTACACTTCCAAGTATTGGGAATACACTTCCCGTTTGCACAACGGAATTCATCTGACTGGCACACAGCCTGACCTATCTTTCCTGTGAAAGAGAACAAGGAGAAAAACGTCAGTACCAAAACTTCTGGGACCATCTGATACCACTTTTCAACATCTACTACCCTGTATGTCACAAGCCAATCGGTCAGGCCAGTACACTTCAGGAATTCTGTTAAAAAGCCAAGTGCAAATAGTATCAGTGTTACCACATTAACATTTTACAGTCATCAAGACTGGCCCAGGACTCCTGTCTAAAAGAAGCACTACTGTCTTACAAGTTTTGCCAGAAAGAGTATAAAGTGAAGCCAACAAAGCTGTAACATTTTACCTCTAATATAAGAAAGGCGAAATCCCTGAGCCTGTCCTGAGCTTGATGCATCTGAGTGAAAAAATATCCATACATGGTCTCTTGCAGAAATGAAAGACGGAGGTATGGAAGATCCACACACTTTGTAGTCCTCCCTCTTGGAAGATGGGCCAATCATCAACCAGTCTACTGCACACTTCTGAGAGTCTTCCAAATCAAAGTTCTTAAAACTGTTAGGAACAAAAGAAAATACAAGTTACAAAGAAGACATGTATCTGGAACAAAGCCAAACAGAGAAAGAATAGACTCTAACAGCTGACTTTCTGCACCAAGCAGTGCTGACATATAGATATCTGACTCAAAGATAATGAAACATCTACCTTGAGTATACAGAAACAAAGCATACCCCCGTTTTTTTTTTTTTGTAAAAGCACCCATCTCACAAGCATAAACACCATGCCAAGTAGCTCCAAAAGCTGAAAGAAGGACTCCTCTTTTACTCTGTCCTTAAATAAAACTGCTTCCTAAAATACAGATATGAGGAAAGGCAAAATTACAGAATACATTATACAGAAGGCGGATTTATTTCAGCAGTCATTTCCAACCTTAAAAGTTATGAAACAAGGGATGACAAGAGTGACTACCACCTTGGAAAAAGAATACTAGGAAGCAGTACAAAGAATCCTAAAGGGCTAAGTATGAGAGACACAAATCCACTCATCAAGCTGTGGATAGGCAGGGAGAGAGCAAGAAGAGAATAGGGATGGAAATGGAACCTAAAATCTAACACCATTATCTTTTAATTTAAAGATTAAAATATTCCCTTTCTAGGAATGGAAATGCAGCGCAAACAAGACTAAAACCTTTTACAGTTAAATTTCCAGCCCTTCTGCTGACACAAGCCCAGTGATCATTCAACAGTAGCTCATCTAGTGCAAAGAGGTCCCTTGACTGTTTGCAGAACGCCAAACACAACCAGGTAATACTCCCTAACCTGTGGCTCAGGAACCGTATGCGGTATTTTTTCTCTGATGAAAGGGATTGCATCTGCATTCAGTAATCTGCAATGGCAGTTGCAGATTGCATGGAAAAGCACACTCATTAGCAAAGGGCACAGTGTTCAGAACACTTAGAAATTAATTTTGGTCCTCTTTCATTTAACTCAGCTACACAAAATTAATGTTGTAGAAGTCTGTGCATACTCCATGCAAATATCTAGACAGAGGTTGCAGAAAGGCTGAAAAGCTGCTGCAAAACAGACCTCCTTACATAAAGGACTCTTCACAAACACAACAGACAAATTCTTGAAGAAAGATAATCGGAAAGATAATTTTCTGATATCACTGTGTATTACATAAGGCTGTCAATGCCTGCCAGATCTTGAAGGCGAAAAGGAAAGAACAGCAACCACGTAAGATAGGGTTAATTTAAGCAGGAGACTCAGCCTACACGCACCTCTAGGTTCTGCCAAACACATCAGTTTAATAACTCTCAAAAAAAAAAAAAATTCATCAGCAAGAGTAGCACTGAAAGTAAGAGAGCACTGAGAGCGGTAAGGTAAAATGGAAATTAAGATATGACCAACAACATATGTGCAGGTGAGGACAATCCACTCAGAAACATGTCCTTACTCTTTTCCTCCCACCATGCTCTGTGTGTCTTCCCACCTGGGAAGAAATATTCCCACAGCATTTAATTCTTTAATATAAGCAATCTTGTCAAGCTTCTGAAACAAGCATATTCTACAAGGACATTTTAGATGACTGTGCAGACAAAACAAAAAGATTTAAGTACTCAGCCATGTAAAGATAAACTAGAGTATTTCTGTTGCAGGTCATTTCTGCAAAAGACATTTTTAATGACCAAGAAAGTGAACAGGCATTGCATAATGAAAAGGAATTATCCAAAGCATCAGGCAAACTATAGACACTCACATAAACTCCATTTGTTACAGGAGATGTGAGACAGCATTACTGAGCTATTACATTGGTTTTACTCTCTGTAACTCATTTTGCCATGACACATCATCTAGGGTTTCTATCACCGACTTGGAGAATTGTTTGTAGGAATTTGTTTTTAAAGACTTTTTAAGTAAATGTTAGAAATACCTAACTGCCCAACAACAAAAGTTTTAAAGAACATGGAACAGTCAATAAATCAAGAAATGTAAATTCAAAACTGGGAAGTAGGGGTGGGAATGACAACAAAAACTTCTGCTTGGGTGATACAAACAAGTTCATTTACTAAATCTTTTGATCTCTTACTTCTGTAGTTATTTTAGATGTACCAGGATCAACCTTAAAGAGACAAACGAATTGTTCTCCTATCTCACGCAGTTCCTAGCACTCCAACTGGGTCCCACAGCCACTATTCTCCCCCGTTCTGCTGAAAAGAGCTACTTTTGTCTATCAAGTAAATAATTTAGCCATAGTGGGGTTACACAACACAGACTGTATACACCCAGGGGAGAATTTGCCTGTATAATAAGCTGCCGATAACTTACATTAAAATGCATTTCCTTCTAGAAAAAAACCCCAAAGGTTTAACACGTTTAAGATTCACACAAGAAAGAGTACGAAAAAGTCAGCTACATGCACATGCCTTGTTTACAAACTCTTTTGCAGATGACAGCAATACCTCTCAAGAGCCTGCATTTGTGTATAAATAATATCTTTTACTTGCACCTTGAAAGTTAGTATTGTACATTGCTAATAAACAGCTTTTTTGTTCATTATAAAGGGTGTGGAAAAGGAAGAACCTTTAGTTTCACTTTCCAGTGCAGAAGCCCAGGCATGAAGAGGATAACTGATTTTCCTGAGTGTCAGTTATGAATCTCCAACAGATTCAGAACAGAATCCCACACTTCTCCACTAAGAAATCCAAACTTCAGCCACAGAATACAAGGGTGATGAGGCAGAATAGACTGGCAAGGAAACACCATGTTTAACAGATTCCCTGAGAACACCATGCCTCTTGGAGATACACAAGCTACTGAAACAAATGCCTCTGTATTTGAAAAGGGCAACACAGAATATTCACAAGAACTAATTCCTTGACAAAAACAGACATCTTAATCCCAAGTGCCTAGAAGTTTTAAACAAAGTTTCTCTGAAATATGTTCTAGTAAGCAGTTAAAAATAGCAGTTAAAAAATTTCCTATGCTAAGGGCAAAAGCCAAGTCAAAGCAATTATGTTCCACCTCATAAAAGCTAATCAACAGACGTATTTTCAACAAATTTTCCTTTCATTAAGGCATTGTCACTCTACTCCAGCATCCTTTCAAGTTGTATTGCCCCCACTAGAAGCAAATTTTTCCTCATTTAAATTGATGGTGATTTTATACAAGACCAAAAGCATGGTATACTTGAAAAAGCCTTCACCATAAAAAACACTCCTTTGCAAAGCAATACAAAACCAATACGTATGTTTGCACTTGTAAGTATATAAAATTTGGGTTCGCTTTATAATGTATTTGTGACAACAAGGTTTTTTGTGTCAGAAGTGTCTGCCACACTACTCTGACATGAAGTAGCCAGCTGATTTATTTTAGCCAACAGCCCTGAATACTGCGCTCAGCCTCTGCTACTTTACTTCTTTCATCATCTGTAATTAGATCTAGTGCTGCTCTGTTACAGTCTTCTGAAGAATAATTTAATCCTGCTACCCACAAAATAGAGTGCAGGGACATTTATTTATTCAGCTGAGCTTTCTCAAACTGGAATGCAAATTTTTCTATCAAAAGGATTAGTCCAGTGTTTGAATGAGTGATGGTATACAGTGGAAATAACGGACAAAGACTTGTGCTTCTACTGCTTGTAGGACTATACCAACATTGTACAGTCTTTGGAAGAGTACTGAAGTCCATAGTTATCATTCTTGAGGGAAGTCTCAGACCCTTTTACCCAAAAGCTACATCATTTTTTATGACTAAAACAAGAAACAGGAGCCGTACTGAAACAGAGAGTACTCAATGCATAATGTCACCCATATCCCATGCAGCAACAGTCAGTACTGCAGTATTTTTAAATACCTTGGGCAGGGAAGCACAGGGTTTGAAAGGAACAGCAAAAGACAGGCCTGCTCAGTCACTAATTCTCTCCAGCAAAGCCCTCTGAGAGGTCTGAAGGATTGGAATGTGGAGCCAGAGGTCAATCTTACCATGCAAGCTGCAGTGCACAGTGGCACTGAACTCCAGCCCCTGCACTCCTCAACTACAGCCTTCCTCACTGCACCCCACCTGCTCCAGACATCCACCTCCACCCTAGAGCTTCACTTCTAGGGCAATGCTTCCCTGCTTTGGCATCTTGGCACTTGATGATGAAGAGAAGGAGAACCTGGCTTTCCTCCAGGATTCTCCTTCTCTCCACAGCAAGAGCACACAACCCTAGTTCACACGGTAGAGAGAGGAAAAGCAGTCAAACACTGGTATTTCAAGCACTAGAACATTCTTTAAAATGGTCTGGCCCTCAGGCTGTTCTCACTGCTACCTGTGGATCTTAAAACCATACAGGAATAGAGAAGGAGACTGGTGTACAAGATCAAAATTACTGGACCAAACTTTGCAGGTTTTGTCTCTCCTGAAAGACACTATTCAAAAGCACTAACTCGTTATCTTGCTTTTGGAATGTCTCTTCCACAGCTAAGTTCTTTAAAAATCCCCTACTTTTATACCAAAGTACAACAATAGCCTATTAAACACTGAAAGTTTTCAGACTTCGAGGATTAGAACAACTCAATGTGAACTGACAAATGCAGCACTAAGTTGTTTTTACTGAATTCTGCAGAAATCAGTAAATTCATGAGTTTTCTTGCAGAGGTATGATACTGAAAAAGAGGTTACCTCCAACAGTGAGCAGAAGTTTACAGGAGTTTACAGAAAATTACAGGGTCAGTCGTATGTATCAGTTCTTGCCTATGTACTCAAATGAAGTAAGAGCCTAAAAGGGTATCTTCCTATTAACAAGTATTTTTATGTTGCTGGAAAGAACTTCATTAGATCAGATTCTTATAAACACAATGTGCTACCTGCAAAACAAATGCTTAGCACAGCTAAGTATTTTGTCATCTGCACCGAAAGGAACAGTAGAAGCTAGGAAAGAAAGTATTTCTATAACTAATGCAGGGAAATCTCTACAACCCTTTTAGTAATTTAAGCAACAAGGGACTACAGATTAAAGACAAAAAAACTCCCATTCTTAATAACTGGAAAAGGACAAACATGGGATGCAAAATCTGAATGAAAGTAATTAGTA
This sequence comes from Atrichornis clamosus, assembly GCA_013400975.1. Classification (NCBI taxonomy): domain Eukaryota; kingdom Metazoa; phylum Chordata; class Aves; order Passeriformes; family Menuridae; genus Atrichornis; species Atrichornis clamosus. Next base: position 11,429 of record WBMZ01006354.1, on the reverse strand, counting down.
AATAAATTAAAAAGTAAATGTCCAATTTGGCCCTCTAAACTGATTTTTAAAATTGGAGAATAAACATCATGGGTAGATCAGTGGAGCACAGTCCCAAAAGAAAACCAACCAGCCAATTAAGCAAAAAAAGTTACTTCTATTTGCCAACTTCTCACAGCAAGTGCAGACTGTGAACAAATGATGACTTAATTGGCTCATTAAAAACTTCTGCTTAACCACTGAAGCACAAGGACCTGAAGTCAGGAAAGCTCTATTCTGCTCCCAGCTCCCAAGCACCAGCTAACTGCGTAACCTTAGGCAAGAGACACTGGTGTTGTTTCTTCAAAAGCTGAGGACATACAACTGAATGAAATAAATTGCTATTATGTGGTTTTCTCCAATTAATGTCAGGTTCTGAAACTCTGTGACTTTGGTAAATAGACTATGAAGCAATCCCTTTAACTCTTGACACAATTACAGAACAGCAAAAATACACAAACAGACTTCGATTTTACTCAGAAATTGAAACTCAAATGATATCCGACAATTTCTTTTTTTCATGAATCACTGAAGTGAAAGCCAGTGAAAGTGATCCCCCTACCTCAATTATAATAAGAGACAGCTTGAGTGGGTCCCTAAATACATCACTTTTCAATACTCTTATCTTGAATTCTGAACATGGAGAACATTTTACAGTCAGTCCCTTAAATTTCAATAATATAGTAATACATTTATACTTTGATAAATTACAACCATCAGGTAACAGCAACTGCTAAACAAAAATTATTTTTATCTTTTTCTCAGGTATGAGGAAACATACACCTACAAAGACTGTAAAAGATGGTACAAAGGCAGTTACTGTATATGACATCTTTATCTGATCTTACATGATTTTATGTAATCCTCTGCGAAAACAGGCATAAAAATAGAGAAAAAGGGTGCAAAAATCAAGTAATTGCCAAAACAACAACAACTAACTGATTACTTTAATTTAAAGAGACATAACATAGTCCTGGAAAACACTGCCTACGGACTTGTTCCCAAGTCTTAACAGAACCATTCCATTAGACACACAAACTTGAAGGGAAGTACTGGAATGTGCACATGGAGTGGTATGAGCACAAAGAACATATGTTTCCTGTTCATGAGAAAGCTCCCTCAAGGATTTCTAAAACATGAACTATAAAGCAAAACAACAAGCATGGAAATGTAAGGATATGAAGAAAATCAATATACACACGAAAGACAGACATTAAGACATAGCTTCTAAAGAACACAGCACAGGAGCCAGCACCTCACATCCACATGTAGATCTGGTCACTGTTCTACTGAAAGCTGCTGAATAATAGGTTTAAAAAAATAACCACCAACTGCAAACAGTTTAAAAATCAAAAATACTTTCAATTGTAATTTTATCTCTTAATGACTCCTGTTGTATCTCATTATATATATCTCTTACATAACACTGCTGTGTTATTGTCAACAAGAATACAAGATCAAAGCAAATGCATTCAACATAACAACACAAAGGAGACAGGGTTTTTTTAAACCTTTTAAAATCCAGATGTTAGCACAAGAACTGTGTTTGATTTTCCTATGAAAATTTTAAAAGCTACTTTTATGCCCTTACCAACACACTGTTAGGATAAGAAGCATACCCAACTGGTAAGAGGAAAATGTGTTTGCATTTGAAACCTCTGAGCCTAGGCAAGTCAGCTCCTTCTTTTACATCCTTGGCAAAACAAGGGCTACATCCTTGTAAAGAAATCCTCAGATGCAGTAACATTTTACATTTCATATGCTGGAGTGAGTCATTCCAAGTACATTTACAGTCAGAAACATAACACCACAACAGTAGTCCCTGGGATGTAAACACATAGTTCCTATTGCTTGCACGTGCAGAGGAAGGCAGGATACGGCTGTGCATTCAGTGATAGAAAACAAACCCATTAAGAAGTAATCTTTCAGATCATGCTGCTGTACATCTAAACTGTACACACTTTATTATCAGTTGCCTCACCTCACTTTCCTTTATTTCTTTAGCCTCTGTTACACTCATACTTGCAGAAGAGAGTCTTAATTCTAACTGGGAGCTCTGAGATGTTTTCATAGCATAAACTGCAGCATTATTCTCCAGAGTCAAGTCCTGTGTCTCATTTGTATGGCTCTCTCAATTTCCAACAATCGCTGCTTTAAAACAAATTCCCCAAGTCCAATACAATGTAATGGGGTTCAAAAGCATGTTTCTATTTATGAATCTCAAATGCTGGCAAGTATCTTCATCACTACTTTTGATGAGTAGTTCCTATTTTGAACTATGGATGGTTTGTTTTTAATTTCTGAGCATCTGCAGCTGAAGAGGTTTTGCAGTCCTTTTAAGCAGCTGAGCAAAGAATGAGCAGATGGTGTCAAATACAACAGTACTAAACCCTCCCAAAAAAGCCTTTCCTAGGTTTTATTTTTATTAAGTAAGACATTCTTGGTTCAAGAAAGATTCTACAATTAGCCCAGAGAAATTAAGCACTTTCACATTATGCTCATATGATAGCCTAAACATTCTTAACAAACAATTTGCAATTACATTTTAGTCTTTATTGAACAGCATTTTTCAAGAATTGAGTTGAAATTGTACCACAAATTCTAACTATTTAATTTGTTGGAAATAAATATTAAGCAGAAAAGCATGCGCCTTTTGGTGAACAGGTAACAATAAGCGATAATTATCTTCATCTAGTAAACATAGCACTACTTCAATACATTAGTGAAAAAGCCATTTTTGCTCTCAGAATTTTACGTATCCCACTGAGGTTGTTCCAGGTATTATAGCCTTCACCTACTTCTATTTATAAGCAATAAAGAGAATAGGGACTATTTAATGTGAGTAAATATATTGCTACTTCCCACCCTCTCATCTGTCAGAGGTGTATGAAATCTCACACAAGCATTGTAAAGATAAATATATTAAAAGACTACAAGTGACTTGTATAATAATGGATGTCAGAAGTAACCTACAGAAACAAGACACAGTGAAACATTTTTAAAATGAGAGATGTGCCCAATCTGCAATCATGTTCCAGTACAACCAATTTTGGCTTCCTTTGACCACCCAGTAGCTCTGACAGACAGCCTCACACTGGTACATCAGGTAAGAACTTGCATTTTGTTTCATTTCAGCAAAGCAATCCTTTATCTGCACAGAATATCAAACCATACCTAATTGTTATCATGTCTCCATGATCTCCTTGAATGTACCAGCTGCAGTTTACAGCTGGAGGATAGTTCGATGGCCAAGAAGGACTATAGATGACTCCCCGTCTCTCTGTGTGCTGTTCCAGTTCTCCACTGCAAGCAGCTGTTAATAAGGGGGGAAAAAATAATATTTTTAATGCTTTGCCTAATCAGCAATTCACATTAGCTACAAGAGCTTTCATCAATTTCTGCAGATTGCAGACAAGTAAGAGTCAACAGTTTTATCCTCTTACTGCTTTCTTCCCTGCCCTGTTTTTTAATTGAGACACCCAGATCAAGTGTAGGCAAGCATAACCTGCATTTCAATGTAGGACCAATTGATAACCTTGCATGAATTCTACCAAAAGCTCCAATCAATATTACTGCATGGATCTGCTAGGAGGATGTAATAAAGAAATCCTTACCAGCTTCCCAAAGCCTAAGTAGGTCACCCAGCAAGTGAAGAAGATCCATACACACTTTAAAGTAGCTAGAAGTTCATTTTGTTGTAACATGTTCCTGGACATGTTGTTTATTCTCCTAACCATATGACAGACCTGAGGAGTTTGTCATGGTTAAAAAAATACCACTACACACCACACGCCCACCTCATCCCGCCAAAAAAAAAGGAAACTGGAGTCCAATGTCAAATGTTTTCTTTGGACATTACTAAAGTACTCTAAATTCCTTCTGAACTCACATAGATGGAAAAAATTTTCAAGACAGAGAAAGGAGCAAATGGGGCCAAATAAAGTTCAGCATTTTGAAAGTACATTTAGTTCTTCCTATGGAAAATAGCAGGCTACATCAAATACTTATAATTTGTAATGAAGCAATTCAAAAATGAAAATTAAATGTTCCAAGGACAAGTTGAAAAGCTGTTCTGATGGGAAAACGTACTTTTAGCAGACTACAAGACAGAAAATTCTCTGTGATGCAACAGCTATTCTGAACATTCTCCAAAAATATTATTTAAACTATTTTTAAAACAAAATACTATCTAAAGCATGACTTGTGGACTGCAGCCAAATATTCCAGTTTTTGACAGAAGGTTACATTCCTGTAGCTGAAAAAGGTAGCAAAGGAAAAAAAATGTTGCCTATACCTTGTCTCCTCATACACATCCAAATACATCATGTTATAAATGAAAGATGTACAGTATTGCTTGAAATGCAGCTACAGAAATACATCATTTTCAATTCCCAGTCAGGATCAGATTTAGCTGCACTGAAGGGATCGAGGGAAGGAGTGCCAGCAAAGCTGCTTGGCTGCAGTCAAGTCAGGTGGTAGGGCTGCCTGTAGAGCTCCTGATTGGTGCTGGGGCTGGGCTGCAGCACGTCCCCTCCAGCAAACCTGGGCCTGCCACTATTCTGTTTGTTCATAGTAAGCACTTTTCAAGTGAGAGCCACAGAAATACAAAAAGCATAAGGTAACTTACCTGAGGCAAAACATTTAAAAAAGCTATTATTTTTACTCTCCAAATAGAGCATTTCACTGAAATGTAAGTATATAATTCCTACTAGTTTCAAAGGCCACAAAAACATACAGAATACATAAAGTCATGAAAACATCTGTTTCCAAACAAATATTTTGCAATAATGCAGTTACAAAAACAAGAACATTTTTGTTATCACATTTCTAAAACCAGTGAGGCTCCATGCTAGATGCTGGAAAAACTGAGATGCAGTTGCAATTACAAAATTATAAAAGTAAATGTAAGATCCAGAGCAACTTTTCAACTCTAGTTCTCAATGTGTTTAGGTCTATAAATGCGCTCCTCCACATACTTGTTACTGCATCAACATATCACAGCAGCAAAAGAGGACCAAGAGCTAGCAACCACATAAAGGAGATGCAAGAGCTCCATTTCCTAACTCCCAGGTCACTAAAACATCAAAATGGGAAGCAAACAATGCACAAAGCGAAAGAATACACCAGACAGGACTATTCAGAGGCTTCCAGCAACACCTCTGCAAATATTTCTGCTGCCCTCATACTAAACACTCTCCTGGATTAATATCTCTTCTTCATAATATCTGCAAAAGAACAGAATCACAACTACACAAAACTTATTTTAGTTTCCATTCTGAGGAAGTCCCATTGACAGCCTGTGGCTGCACATGAGCACTTCCATTCACACATTCATCAGCGCAGTTAACAGAGCTATTGTTCTTCCACATACTTGTTTCTCAGTTTTAGGAAGTAATTACAAAGATTCTAAGCAATAGTTATTTAAGTATCCCAGACCTTTTAAAGTAATACCACTAGCATTTTTTCTTTCATAACAATGTACAGTTTCGTAATGCAGAGGATCTGCTGTAACATCACAATTCAGGTCTCCAGTGAGAAATGCTTTTTCTTATTAACACTGCACATCTGATGTAAAAGTGGGGATGGAAACAAGTGACAAATGAAGCGACAGATTTTTCCTTTTAACAGAAGAATTGTAGCTGTGAAAATCTAAGGACATAGCAAGGCAAAGGCTGCACTGACACTACAGGCCAATTTGGGTGGCTCATCTCACAGTGGCTGTTGTTGCTCAAAACTTTACACCCTCTGACACACAGCAAGCATTTCAGACTTACCCTACTCAAAACCAAAAGGAGAACTGCTTTGCTCTGGCAAAGGGTCCTGATTTGAATGGACCCTTCTGAATTCATATTGCCAAAACTTAATTACACTATTTTAAGGATACGTCCACAGTCCCCTAAACCTGTTGGAGCAAACTGGGGACACACACATACACCCCTCCCAAAACTACTACAGTGTTTACCCAAACCTCACTTAATTGCCTTGTGGTTTTGATGCCTTTCTTTTCCCACCAATGCTCCTTAACTATAGGATTTCCAAATATCAACTCATTTTCTTCCTAAGCAGTCACCTGCCTCTCTACTCCTTGTGCACTGACTGCTGCATGGCAGACAAGGTGAAGGACCCGAGGCACTGCTTTCAACAGCTCTTTTTTCACTGACATGAATTTTGAAAGAAAAACCTGTACTAAACACAGCCCTCAGTGCTGGCAACAAAATGGTAAAACCACACAAGGGCAGAATTTTATATTGTTGGGGCTTCAGTGTCAGTAAAAGGATCCCACTTCCCTCAGCTCCTGGCCATGAAGTCTGCAGAATCACACACATGCCTAAGTACTGTGTTATTAAATTGGGCTTCAGCATGACACTGTGATTCCTTAAGGGAAATAAACAAAAGCCCGTATAAATTTCCAAAACATCTAAAGGAAAGGGAAGTTCCTAAATAGAAAAGTATAGTCCCGGAATCTGAAGGCCTTATTCATCAGTGACAACACGTAAGAATAGCAGTGATAACACTTTTTCAACAATTCTTCTGTGTCTTTCCACAGCCTTTCTGTACAAACCTAGAAGAAAAGTGAATAGCCAATTTACTTAAAGCTCCAAATGCCTTATATTTCCCATATTCAGCATTATTGAAGAAACATAAAAATACCAATCCCTAGACTGGCAAACCAACCCACCAAAAATCTTACTGATATGGTGCTTTTAAAGAAAAGATAAATTCTAAAGACAGAAAATAATAAATCTCTTACAAAAAAACCCACAAAAAACAATCAATCTCTCCAAAAAACAACAAAGAAAACCTCAAACTTTAAACAAATGCCAGAAGAGATTTGAGTTCCAAGAATTTCTGTCAAGTGGGCATAAATCTTAATTAGGCTCTTTCTTTAATAATCAAATGGATTTCTTCTACTGCAAACAGCAGTAGAGTCCCTCTGCCAGTTAACTATGCCACAAGTATGTGCAACAGAGTTTCCAAAAACTTTCATTGAATAATATTACTCCTATTTTTGCAAGAGCAACTTTAATAAAACAGACATTGAGATTCACCAAAGGGCAGCACTGAGGACAGTATGCTGCACAGGAATAAATTTTCAGACAATCCCAACAGAAAATAAATCCTGCAGCTTCACACTTTTCTGCCATGCACCAGGGTCTGTCCCAGTCGCAACAGATGCATCCCAACCATCTGCTCCAGGATAGAAGAAGATTTGCAGAGAACCTCCTCTCAAACCAAATGCTTGGCAATATACATTTCCTCAAGTAGCTGTCTCAGAGTCAGCGGGAAACTCTCCCCAAGTTCTCATAATGCTCCCTCAAGGAGGGCTTGCACACATGGTTTAGTGCAGGTCCCTTATATCTGTGGAAAAGGAAGACTTAAGGGCTCCCCTTCACTTTGCCCAGTCTCCAGCTGACTGCTTCTGCCCCCAATGAAAACCAGCAAAGGCAAAGTCCAAGGATTCAGCTCACTGGTGTGACACAATCTGAGCTCATGCTGCTCCATCAACAGGCTGAACTAGCTCTCTGCAAGCCTGGGGAATGGGGCTTGAGGGAAGGACTACTCCCAGACAGCAGCAGTAGCTTGCCTGGCTTGAAGTACAGTCGAGACAGTGGCTCAACCGGTGTTCCCCAGAACTCATAATTTCTGCTATTACTTGCTTTCTGAGAAGAAACTACACTACAGCTCAACTCTACAATAAACTACTTGCCAGGACATGTTTAGAACAGCAAGCATTCCTCCCAACTTTTATCAGGGCTTCTGAGGAACATGTCCTGTGAGACAATCCCTGACAGGGTCACCTGCCTTACAACTGTACCATCCTAATCTATTATCCTCCAACACTATTGGGTAAGAGAAGGCACACATGGATCACACTATTGCAATGACCTTTTATGATCATTTTCATCCCCAGCTCCAGTTACACCATCAGGAGACTAGGTAACTCAAAACTATATGAAGACAAGAAAACATGAAGGCTACAGTACTCTGAGGTTTTCAGCATACTTGAAAGAATAAAAGCCAGATGTTACAACTCTGTCTCTAGCAAAAAAACAGTGCTAGAAAGCAGCAGAGCCAACTGGAAGAAGCATTACATGTTTTAGGCTGAGGCAGTTATCACCAGTTGAAGCCAGGCACTGTATAATTACTTAGCTTACACTTTGTAAACTCATATATCATACAGCCAACAGATGTCAAGCTCCATCAAAAGCCAAAGAACCATCCAGGCAGAGCATACTAGGACATAAATGACACCCTGAACATTCTTCTCTGCAAGAATGGAAAATACTGTATTGCAAACAGGACTGCATGGCTTATCCACACTTCCTCTGAGCTAAATTTAAGGAACTTACCTAATCATAAAATCACTAACTTTTCCTGATTTAAACCTTCTCTCAGCCCCCAATGTTGACTTGAACACTCAAGCTCCCACATTAATTGATCTACTGTCTTAGAATTATTTTTCTGTTTTCCCATATCCTTTCCTCTCATCTTCCTTATTTGGCATTTTTTGTTTCAATTTAAGTTGCAGCCTCTTTGGGCATAAAGTATGCCTACACATATGATGGTGGATTCACAGGCACAAGAGGATCCCTGTCACTAACAGAACCCTGACTGCAATATTCCCATAATGTCAGTAAGTCACAGTACTGCTAGAGAAAAGAAAATTACACAAAGTGCTGTGATTCTAGTTCAATTACCACTTTGACAATTACAAGACATTTTTAATACTCTTGTTTTAGCTTCTTCAGGAGTGAGCCACTCTCCCTGGCTTGATACTCCCAGGCACATTTCCTAAACACAGAGTATTCCCCTAAACATATCAACATGCACTATGATCTCAGCCTCAAGTTTACAATTTTTATCTACCACAGCGACAATGACGCAGCCTAGAACCCTGTCATGGTTTAAGCCCACCTGGAAATTAAGCCCCATGCAGCCGCTTCAATCCCCCCACCTCCTCAGGTGAGAGAGACAAAATGCTGATTACCGTTTGAGATAACAACTTACTCAAAACAGCAATCAGGTAAGACAACAAACAGTGACAGCAACAGTACTAATGACAACAGTATATGACAGAGGGTGATGACATGCAAAGTGCTCATGAAATCAGGAGCCTGCACCACCCCAGGCATGGGGACAGTGATCCCTTTCCTTGACATCAGGACAGTGATGTCTGTCCTTGACTGACACTGGGGCATTTTCCATCCCTTATTTGATACCACCTACAACATGAAGAGATCCTACACCCTCTGACTACATACGTATATAGAAATATATATATATAAAAATATACACAAGCACAAATACCATTTCCACAGTCAATGGCCATCCCTTCAACATGTCTGTTGAGTTCATTTAGACCATGGCTGTAGACTCTATGCATCCTAGATGTAAACCAGGGCAGGAGAGCTAATGTGCCGTCAGCCTGTTGCAAGGTGCATCAGGAGTTCATGACTGGGGTATCTCAAGCAATCCATACTCACTGTCCATGGTAGTTATGGCACACAGTGGCAGTGTCATTCAGCAACCAATATTATACAGTTCAACACTACAGACTGTTCTCACCCCAAAACCAAATCCCCTTGAGGTACATATCGTGATTCTCCATCCCTCTGCATCACCCACCAAGTGCACCCAGAGCCCTTGAGCAAAAGCAATCTCACACATGGGTTTGCCTTTGCCTGAGGCAGGATGAATCCCCACTGCCTTCCCTAACACATTTCTCATATGCAGCATGGGGACTTTATCCCCTTCTACAGTACGTGGAAGTTTTGACTGAGCAGGGCCAGCTCTATTGGTAGAGCCTCAAGCGTAAACTAACCAGGTGGCCTTTGCTAAATGTAGATCCCAATGTCCAAAGGTCCCACTGCTTTCCATGTGGTTTTTAGCAGTCCATTGCACTGTTCGACTTTCCCAGAGGCTGGTCCATGACAGGGAATATGATACACCCACTCAATCCTGTCCTCTCTGGCCCAGGTGCCCTTGAGGCTGTTTCAGAAATTAGTCCCGTTGTCTGACTCAGTTCTTTCTGGGGTGCCATGTCACCAGGACTTGCTTTTCAAGGCCCAGATGCTGTTCCAGGCAGTGGTGTGAGACAAAGGATACCTCTCCAACCATCCAGTGGTTGTTTCCACCACTGTCAGCACTTAACGCTTGCCTTGGCAGGTTTGCGGGAGCCTGATGTCATCGATTGACCAGGCGTCCCCTTATTTGTATTTCTACCCTTGTCCCCCACACCACAGGGGCTTTACCTGCTTGATTGCAGTGCGTGTTTCACAGTTATGGATAACCTGGGAGATGGTGTCCATGGTTAAGTCCAGCTCTTGGTCACATGCCCATCTGAAGGTTGCCTATCTTCCCTGATGACCTGAGGTGTCATGGGCCCATCAAGCCAGAAATAACTCACCCGTGTGTTGCCAGATGTGTCTCCAGATCCACCTGAGACACTTAAACCTGGGCAGCCCAATCCACGTGTCGGTTGTTGCGATGTCCTTGGGCAGCCCGACATGAAGGATTCTGACAGCTAACTTGTCTACCTGGGTAGTGATGCCTTGCCACAATTCAGCAGCCCAGATGGGTTTCCCTCTGTGCTGCCAATTGAGCTTTTTCCATCATTCCAGCCGCCCCCACAGGGTTTTTGCCACCATCCACGAGTCGGTGTAGAGGTAGTGTTGGCCGTTTCATTTTTCCAGCAATATCCAAGGCCATGTGGAGGCTTTCAGCTCTGCAACCTGAATTGATCCACCTTGTCCCTCAAGAGCTTCTGTGACTCGTCACGCAGGGCTCCATAGGGCAGCTTTCCATTGTCGCGGTGTCCCTACAATACGGCAGGATCCGTCAGCAATGAGAGTGCATTGCTTTTCCTTTTCTGGCAGCTGATTATATGGTAGGGCCTCCTCAGCACGTGTGTCCTGTTCATCCTCCTCCTTTGATGATAGTCCAAAATTTTTGCCTGTCAAGGTCCCTGGGCAATCGGGGTTTCCTATTCAAGCTGTGATCAGAGAAATCCACTCACTCCCTGTGGCATCAGTGGCATGATGAGTGCAGCGGACTTCTCCTCTGAACATCCACCCAACACCAGCAGTCAGGGGGCCAGAAGGAGCTGTGCTTTGCTGCCAACCACTTCTGAAGCAGCTCAAACCCCCTCACAAGCTCCTTTTTAATTGGAGTGTAGCAGGCCTCAGATCCTTTGTATCCCTGACTCCAGAACCCCAAGAGTTGTCCTCGAGTCTCCCCAGGTACTTTTTGCCAGAGACCCTAGGAAGGACCATTCTCCCCGGCTGCAGTCTGGAGCACATTTTTCACATCCTGTCCACTTCAGATTGCCACAAGGCGATTGCATGAACAATCTCCTGTTTAATTTGATCAAAAGCTTGTTTTTGTTTGGGTCCCCACTTGAAATCATTCTT
>WBMZ01006353.1:0-66631 GCA_013400975.1 Atrichornis clamosus | reverse complement strand
CAGCAGCAGGAGGAGGAGGAGGTACGTGTGGGCCGGGCGCTCCGGGCGGGCGTGACAGCGGTCCCGGCTCCCCCCTTGCCCCAGCCGGGCGCTGCCCGTGCCCCCCAGGCCTGCGGCCGCTTTGCCGCGGGAGCCCAGCACCGGGCGTGTGGCGAAGGCGGCGGGGCGGTCCCGGCCGCTCGGCCCGCGTTGCGGGCGAACTTCGGCCGTGGGTGGGTCTGGCATCCGCCGATGGGAAGGTGAGGTCGGTGTGGTTGGGCTTTGGAAGGCAGTTGCTGCCTTAAAAAAAAAAAAAAAAGGCTGAAATTGCGTAGAAATTTGGTTTTGGTTTTGGTTTGGGGTTTTTCGTGTGGGTTTTGCTAGGTTTTGTCCCCTTGTCCAAGTTCTACTTGCCCACTGATTTTATTCCCAGTAAGATGAGGAGGCCAGGAGTGTCAAACACAGGGATATCCATCCTGATTTTATTCCCAATAACACGGGCAGGCCAGGAGTGTCAAATACAGGGATTTTCATCCTGACGCCTTCCTTCACTAAGTGCTTAAGCTCAGTTTGGCATTTTGAGCACAGAGCTCTTGGCAGGTGTTTCTCTACCGATTATTAATTTCAGGAGAGTAACCATAACCATCATGACAGGCCATGCAAAAGAAACGCTACAGAATCTCAGCCCTGCTAATTTGTAGCAATTCGTGGAGAAAAGCCAGCATACAGCATTTGCTGACAAAATTTATCCCTCTGATTGATTGCAGTTAACATCATGCTTCCCTGAAAAAGATGAGGATTATAGAGGTCTGCCTTCAAGAAGGAAGGCATTCGCTAATTGCATTCGTTAATTACGTGGAGTCTGCCGAATGGCATTCCCCAGTGTGGAAAAATGTGAAATACTCAATCGTGTGTATTTATTTGTAATAAAAACATAAAACTTTTAGTCAATAATTTGAACAAAGACTTAGTGGGAGTATCAACCTAAATAACAAAGTGTTATGGGAGGGAAGTTGACAGCTTAAGGTTCTAGTAAGTGATCAAACTAAAGCCAGTACTTAAAGCAGAGGCCAGCACATAACAAAAACAGCACTAAACACATATACATTTTTACTAAAGATACAGACAAATAAAGAAAAATGGAACTAATGACATACAAACTGTTAAGACTGTTTCACTGGTGTATTTTTCGTATTGTCCCTTTGTCTAGTTTCAAGGACAACCTGCACAGCTCTAGATGGTGAAGTGGTCCATGATTCTTCTGTTGTGAAAAATTGGCAGGGATGGGATGAAAGTTGCTTTTCCTGATGCATCATTCTGCTGTTTTGTGAAAAACACTGCAGAAGAGAGAAAACAACCACAAAATAGTGAATGCAGTTTTTCTTGTGTCTGTACTTGCAGTCGTGCTGTTGTGGAAGCACAGGCCTGAAATGCTTCTCTGGTCATCAGTTTCAGGGGAGGTTCAAAAGCTCTGCCGAGAAGCAAGGAAGTCTTAGTTATTGCAAACAAATTAGAGAGCAAGATGAGGAAGGTAAAAAGATATGGAAATATTAAAGGATGGGTGAAAGAGATCTGAGCTGGAAGGCTAGAAAACAGTTGCTCTCCCTTCAGACCACTTCTTGGTGAGTGTACTTGCAGGATCAGCACAGGAAAGGCCCAGGGTCTGCAAGAGATGGTGAGTGAGGAAAATATGGTGATAAAGTGCTGAGAGGCTCTTCCTTCACCTCTCAGCAGCATGCTGTGGCTCTCCACTCTCCTTTCTTTTGATTCTTAAATGAAACTAAACTCTGATATTCCAATCTTTCATTCTCCTTCACTACTTGTGACCTGAAAACTGGCCTTGAGTGGTGTGAGAAGACCCATTCTAGCTTGAGTGTATCACCTTTTAAAAATTTAAATGTGTTGGATTCAGTTTCTCTCTTTAGACAGCTTGGAGCAGGTTTATATGGTTTCTCTGAGTGGGTTACAATGATGGAGGTCTGCTTTCTCTGACAGCATCCACATGAGACTATTGCACCATAAGACTAATTGATCCTTTTAAATACAGACTGAAATGCACAGATTGGGACTACTCGGGTTAAGATCACGTTTTGGGGTTTTTTTGGGGTTTTTTCAATTTTGGAGCAGGCAGATTGATAAATCTCAGGGAGTGAGAGGAAATTCTTTAGTTGCTTGCCTTTATAAAGATGCTTTTGTATAAAAAGACTCATCACCATTATAAAACTTGTAATTAATGGTGTCTCTCGAACAACCTACTGATAACCATTGCTATGTCCACAGGCCCTGCAAAATCTGATGGTTCAGTGGAAGAACCTTAAGTGGGAGTAGATTGCTGTGTGTGTATCTTCAGAGCAGAGGGAGAGAGATGTTAAAAGGCTGCACATTTAATCTTTAGCTCTATCAGCTGTTCCACTAACTGCTTGTTTCTGACTGGATATGTTTATAGTACTGTCCTGAATGGGTTTCTTGATAGCTTCTTCCTTGAACACCACTTCTTTCAGACTTAAGACTCTGGGTAGGAGCAGGGCACAGGAGCACAGGGACCTCATCTTCTTAAGGTCCCTGGTGGTGCAAAGACTTGAAGTTACTGAGGAACATCATTTGTCTCCTTTCAGGAATTGTCATCCATCACTATGAAAAGCAACATCCTGTGAGTTTGTTTCCAGCTTTCTGCCTCATCACTTGCTTCAGATAAGCTGCGCTCCGAGCTCTCTTGGGGAGGGTTTGTGTCCTTGAGGAAGCATGGCCTTTTGTGGCTGGAAGTGGCTCCTTCTCTTGGGCAGGCAGAACAGCCTTGCCAAGGTTTGGAGAAGCAGGAGGGGAGGTCCCTCTCTGCGCTGGAAGCGCTGTTGCCATTGGAGTGCGGGCAAGTCTCTGGACCCCGAGGTGAAAGCGTTCTTGGAGGAGAACACGGAGGTCACCAACAGCGGGCACCTCACTCCGGAGATCCGTCTGCGCCTGCTCACCCCTCGCTGCAGGTTCTGGAGAGAAAAACCTGACCTGTGGCCTTATGGGGACCCATTCTGGGCAATTTACTGGCCAGGAGGCCAAGCACTCTCCAGGTACGCAGCACAGTTCACCACAGTTGATAAGTCCAGTGTGCCAGGATGTCAGACCTGGCTCTGTTTGCAGTAATTCCTAGCAATGTGTATTTGCCTGTTCTGAGTGTATTCTCCATAGTCCTCTCTGCTTACACAGGAGCACTGCAATCTCTGCTAGTTGGCAGCAGAGTTCTAGCACCTCCTGCATAAAATAACTTACGTCTCTTAAGTAGAAATCTGTTATATTCTGTGGCAATGCATATGCTGACAATGGGGCTGAATTTGGATCCATGAAAGGGCTGTGCAGTTGCCATCAGAACCTAGTGAGGTGTTTAATTCTATTGCTTGTTGTCGCTCCAAACCAAGAGGATTCTATTTTGTCATAACATGTAGGGTTTTTGTTGGAGACAGACAGGAGTGTGGATGTGCCTCTGGTGTGTTGAGAAAAGTAGTTTTATGCTAATGCACTTGGAGTGCTGCTTAGCCTGAAATAGTCTCCTCATCTAGGATTTTAGCAGCCTTATTGTCAAGTCTTATTGTAGCTTTTAGTCACATCAAAAGTCACACTTCGATTTTGGCCACTGTCAAAATGTCTTTAATATCCCTGATTCCCAGGAACTAGTTAAGAGTTCTTTTATTCTGTAAAATCATATCTCTCACTTTGAACAGCAGGAAAAAAAAATCTTAATTTTTACAGCACAGAACAAGCTATCAGAGTCCCCACATAGATGAAAGGGAAGAATCTGAATTGGGGCTTTACTGTTTTTCTGCAAGAAAGCATAAATAAGAAGGCGGTTTTCACCAGGTAAAAGATAAGTCTTACTGTTAAATTATGAGTTGATTAGCCTGCCATGTAGATGAACTAGAGTGCTCCTAAACATTGAATAAATAAAATAGATAATTTCTACGTTTTGTTATTATATGATTCATATGCTCAGATACTTGGGCAGCAATAATAATTACCTGGCATTTCACTACTTCATTGTCTTAGTGTTTATGCACTTGTTTGATGTATTAAGAAATGTCAGAAATCAGCTGCATAATTTGGAAGAGTAAAAAGGGAGCATGAAAACATATGGTTGCCACCATAACTGTCCTCCTTTCACAGCTGGCATTTCCACATCAGGGGTCTCCTATTTCAAGCTACTCCTCTTGGTGTAACCCAAGATACCTCTTTAACCCAGCCGGGCAGAGATGCAGTGTGTGCACTGTGCCAGGGGACACAGCCAGATCCATCTGTCCTGAGTCACCACAGTCAGCAGCAGCAACTCAGTAACCACTCCGCTGGAAACAAGGCATTCCCAGCGTTAGGCCAGATCATGCCCTACACAGATTACTAATGGAAAGTCATGGCACATCCAAGCACAACCCCTCGAAAAGAGAAACAGAGCACTTCTCTGGAGATCCCACCCGTCCTCAGCCCCTTGGGTAAACTAGGGGCTGTCCTCAGGGGAGTGACGGCCTCAGGGGAATGTTGCGAAACATCACAGCTGCTGAGCCTCTACACAAATGTCCTGCACCTGACATTCTTATTAGGCCTCTTGTGCCATCCCTGCTGGTGCTTCCAGGCCCCAGACATTGCCATCCATCCCCGATTTACACCAGTCTTAACATTTCCATTACAGTTATTTGCCTGGGAATGTCCCTGCAAAAGCTGTGCTTACCAGTAGCCCTGTGCAAAGAGTCAGCCATCACTCTCCCTGCCAGAAGATAACACAAATGTAGAATCCTTTCCTGTTTCTACTTTAAAAGAAGTTATGGAAATTGGTAGTAAATTTATGGCAGTTTGCAGTAATTCATTTCAGCCAGGGCTCTTCTCTCTGACACTCTGGGCTTTCCCCTTTGCAGCCAATTGAATTTTAAGGCAGTTGCTAAAAGTTCTCAACCCTCTGTAATGGCTATAATATGATTCATAGTATTTAACAATAACTGCTGCCTGCCTTCTGTCAGTTCTCCACTTCCAGCCTAAAAGTTTCTCAGGCTTTCTCTTGGCAGGTGTCAGCAATTAGATGAAGACACCCTTTCTGCTCACCACAGCTCTATTCTTTTTCTTGTTGCTGCTCAGGAACAACATTAAGCAGTCTCAAAGTATTTGCATCTGTGTCTTTGCATCTGTGGCTCAGAAGAAAGAGGAGAAATCCCTCTTCTTCCAAGCAGTTGCATAAGCACTATTTCAGGTTGATGGGTGGGCACCATATTCACTGTGAATACATCCTGTTTGTTCAGTCAGTTTGCTTTTAATTTCTAGAAATCCTTACTTTACTATTTCTCATGCATTCTGATGCATTCTAGTCATCTTGCAGTTTTGTGTCTGTTTAACAGATAAGCTCACCTGTCAGAGAAGGAGCTGATTGAAATAAAATGTTGGCTGGATTTCTTTTTATTTGAGAGTGGGGGAGGAGTCAGGGAGAAAAATGATTGGTTTTGATTTTTAAATCATCAGAGATAAATAAGGAGCTGTGTAGCAGCTGCACATGTGCAGTAGTGTTATTAAGGTACCACACTTCATTACATGTATGGCAAGAACTCTTATGCAGGGTAACATAAACTTGAGAAATTTGCATAATCTTGTTCACTGCTTTAACAGTTTTTCTTTTTCAGGTATATTTTAGACAATCCACGTGTTGTTAGAGGGCGATCGGTTTTGGATCTTGGAAGTGGATGTGGAGCAACAGCAATAGCTGCTGTGATGAGTGGTGCATCGCAAGTCCTTGCTAATGACATTGACCCTAGTAAGGTCTTTTTTTTCATCTCTGTGTAAAGATACTTGTTCATTTTTAAAACATCTTTAACACAGATTTTTCTTTACTCCATTTGGGAGAAATTCAAGTTCCAAACATAGTTCTGCAAACAGGAATGGATTTTGGCAGTAATAGAAGCTGGGTTATACCAGCCTCTCTTGGACCAGGTATCTCTCCATAGCTCCTTAAAAAGAACAAAGAGCAAAGTTTTTGTCAAGTATTGCCTATACACCATCACAGCTGGTTTGGATGAGAATTCCAAGCACAAGCAGCAAGTTGGCTTCTCTATAGGACTGTAGCATTTTCCTATACTTTCATGTTAGGGCCTAGATTTTGCCTTTTCCCTCCAGACTTTGTCTTTCCATAATTGGTTTATGAATACAGTTTATGCATAATTTCTCATTAGTTAGGGAGGAAGTACATCTACAGATTAAGGCTGTTAGATATTCTAGTTCAATTCCATGATTGGTTTCCATTGGTATCCATTCCAGGAATAGTTCTTCACTGTGTCATGGTGTAATAAGGACAAGATTTCATCACTTTATGCTAGATTTTTACTCATAATGAAAACTGTGGAAGCTCCCTAGATAGGATGAACAAAAGTATTTAAGAGATTAAACTGAAAGATATGGCACAGAAGTTTGTAAGGGGACTGAATAGCAGAATCCTAAAAGGTAACTTTAATTTTCCTTTGACTTTTCTTCAGTTGCAGGAATGGCCATGATCTTGAACTGTGAACTGAACCACCTGAATCCCTTCCCCATCACCATTAAGAACATCATTAATTCAGAGGCTGGCAATTGGGACCTCATTGTTCTAGGAGATATGTTTTATGATGAACAGCTTGCCGACGGTCTGCATCACTGGCTGCAGAAGTGCATCAGGATACAGCAGACTGAAGTGCTGATTGGTGACCCTGGCAGGCATCAGTTTTTAAGCCACAGCATTCGCAGGCAGCTGCACAAAGTTATAGAATATTCACTTCCTGAGTACACGAGACAAGAAAACCATGGGTTAACATCGAGCATCGTCTGGAGTTACCAGCCCTCAAACAGCTTGGAAGACTGCTGAAGTTGGCTTTTAAGGGGCTATGTCTCACTTGGTTGGCTTTTTTGCAGGTATATAAAATGAAAATGGGAATTAAATAGGGAACATTATCTGTTCATGTAAAGCAGATGACTGTACCTTCACTGAACTGATTTAAGTCATACTCACTGAGGCTTTTGCTCAATTTGAGGTGAAGGCTACACGCGAACTGTGTTCAAAGGGGCCTGTGCTGAAGTGCAGATCTACAGACAACGCACATGTAGGAGTTGCATGCTTGATGTTTTCCATGTATATTTGTGTCTTGCTCTCTGACACTACCGTGAATGTTCTGGATGTCCAGCATTCTGCTGTGGGGAGAGGGCCGTGGCTGAAAGACTTCTGCACGGCTTTCACAGGCTTTTGCAGCTTATTTACAGAGAAGATTACTGCTGTCCTTCTTAAAATTCTCCAGCAGACTATTAGCTCATAATGTGCTCAACTTAAAGTGCCTTGTTCTTTTTCCGGATATCTCTTCTGAATGTAACTAATTTGAATCTCCCCCTTTCCCTCAATAATAAAAATTTACTCTTCCTTGAAACTGCCAAAGTGATTATGTAGGAGTTGCACACTAATCTAAATGATGCTTCTTGACTACCAGCCAACAAAGAAGTTCTAACAGGGGGGAAGTGACTAAATAGTACTAACTATGGGGTACCTTCATCCCCTAGAGAGTAGGGTCAAATGATCCACATTCCCTACTCTGCAAGGGTAAACCAGGCAATCTATCACTGGGGAAGCTGCTGAGGGATGAAGAAATCTTTCCTTCTGTGACAAACAGAAGATAACGAAATAAAAACAGAATGAAAATCTAATTATTTTGCTCTTCTCTTGATGAGATGCTGGCCAACTCCAGAATCATTCTCAGTTACATCTGTCAAGAAAAAACTGGCTGCAGGGTCAAAAAAAAATCTGATCCACAAGAGGCTGCAACTGCAGCCATTTGAAGGAGAAACAAATGTTTTCAGAGTAGTCTTACAGGAACTATAACCCAATTATTGAACAAGCAGTGCTGGAGATCTAGTAACTGCACAATAGAACACAATGCACCTACAACCATCCAAATACCAGGTGCTGTGGTGGAAGCTTATAAATGTGAAAAAGCGTGTGGCACTCACTCAGAAAACCATGGTATTGGTGAAGCAGGAAGTTTAGGAGCACAGTCAGACGTACGTGGCTGTATCATTCAACAGGTTTTCACAACTATCCAAGCAGACAACTTCCAAAATTTAATCTTCAGAACAATATGTGAATACTCTGCAAGGCTCACGACAATAACCATGTCCAAACAATACAGAATATGTAGTGATAAGCACATACATGAGGTTCCTCTCCCACTTCACTCAGTGCCTGTAAACATTTGTTGAAAATTGCAGTGATTTAACCTGAATCAAAAAATATTCCAGTAGAGGTATGCTTAGTAATAAACACGTAAGGGCAGACTCAAGCTCTTAACGTGAAAGACTTAAAGTGACTTATGTTAAATTTTCAAACCTAAAAATGCAGTGGTAAGTCATTGCAGTGTTGTACAGATTTTTAAACATGAGGTGAGGATATACCACTAAGTTACACATGTCCTTTGCTGTAACAGATTTGGTGGTCTTCCACCTCTAGCTGCTGTATGAAATCTTCATTTATAGTTTTCTTTCTGGATGTAGCACTTGAGAGCCGGGTGACCACCACCACCCTATACTGTGGTTACATTACAGAAACAGACTGAGAACTAGGCTTGTTTGGCTTGGAGAAGAGAAAGGCTTCAAGGGACCTCTGAGCTGCCAGCCCATACCTAGGAGGAAGCTCTCAGGATGACAGCCAGGCTATACCAGCAGGGAAGGCTGCAAGTTGACACAAAACAGGATCACACAGGACAGAAGCAAAATTTTTTTCTACCATTAATGCAGTCAAGCAGTGGAACAGGTTGCCCCTAAAGATTGTTAAGGCTCTGTCATCTTCAGTTTTTCAAGACTTGGCTGGATAAAGCCCTGACTAAGCTGGTCTGAGTGTTGAGCTAGCCCTGCTTTGGGCAGGAAGTTATACTAGAAACCCCCCAAGGCTTCCTCCTATTTGAGTTAGGTTACAATTCTACTTAGTCTTTTTGTGACAACCTTCCTGAAGCCAGGGCTGGCAGCCTGATCCTTATGTTTTCCTCATTTGACGCCATTACTGAGCTTGTCATTGCTGCTGCCTAATCAGCTAGATGGATCAATATCAAAATTGGTGCAACACAGATTTATCGCCAACTCACGTCCAAGAGTTCACAGGAATGACAGGCCCTGATTGATCCCAGGGATTCCACAGGGCATAACAATAAACTACTCTTTAGCCAAAAAAAAAAAGAATTAAAACATGGTAGATTAGGTTATTAGGCTTCTGTTGGGTGCAAGGATTTGCTGCAGTTACAGGTGTCAGATACTAGAGGCTAACGTAGCAAAATCAACTCCTTTTGCAAGAGTGGTTTGTACTAGTGCAGTTATACCTACAGGGATCATAGGAACACATTCATCACTGGGCTGAGCCACGGTACTGCATGCAACAAGTGGAAAAATATGCTTTTACTTACGCTTTAACTTTTCTAAATAGGCTTGTTGTTTTGTAAACCATATAATGAACAGAAGAACAGAGATTACTGTCAGACATAATAATATCCTTTAATGTTGGCTGCAACAAATACGTGCCATGCAATTTGACCTGAACTTTAAATAGATTGATAGATTGGTTTATTTCTGCAATACTTAAGGATGACAACTGCTAAATTGTAAAGTAAACATATTGTAAAGCAAACATATTCCTTATGGTTGACTAAACTCTAAGTTCCCCAATGTCATCATATCCATGTTAGATCACCCTAGCTAAACCCTTCTACTTCCAGATCCAGAGTATGAATGCAGTGTGCTCCATGCCCTCACGAAGCTAAAATGGCTTGCATTCTAAGGAGCTTAATGCAGAAATCGTAGGATTCTCCCTAGAGGTTATGCTGGTTCAAGAAAGCCAATTAATATGACTTAAAACTGTGATGAGAGCACTGCTCCATCATGTAATAAACTCATTCTACAATTCAAAAATTATTCTTTAATGTGACTATAATTGAACAATAAATTTATTGATATTTTCAGCTTCTGGGGGCCACTGGATATATAATAAACTGCATACAGCAGAACACATACTCTACTGAGCCTACCATCCTGAGATTTATGTGCTCAGACACTAAATTTGGTCCTATTTCACTCAGAGATATGTTTATGAGTACTAACGTTTTGTTCCCTAAAAGGATTTTCATGTAGAAACATAGGCAAAAGCCAGAGCAAATTACGTATTTGCCCATATATAAAATTCTTTTCTTGGTCATAGCTACTACTCTTGAAATTTGTGAAGTCACCATAACAATTCCAAAGCAAGTTTATGTTTACACATTCACAGACTGTCATTTTCGATGTGTAAAAATCCAGCAAGTATTTCATGGTAAATAAAAACAGAAATCTGCAGCATCAGTAATGTCAGAAAAAAGGTACTTACACTTTTTACTCCAGACCTAGCAAAAGTACATGGTGAAAGGAGATTCTTTGTTACTACTAAAAGTACATTTGTATTGCTGTTAATGCCACCTCCATTCACCAGTTCTGTCTGTTGATTTTTGCCAGAGTAAATCCCAACTTTACAGACAATTCTGTCTAAGTGTCAATGCTATGTCTGGGCCTGGTACTTGTAGTTGCAAGTACTCTCCCAGAGTACAAACTCAGAACACAGACTTAAACTGAGTTTGTAATGTAGCTAAGTTGCTAAAGGATGCTAAGTAGCAGCCAGATCTAGTATGTCCAAGAGGCTGAGCAATGGCAGTGTAATATTAATTACAGTTTAACTTTCCTCTTAATGAAGTATGATCAGCCATGCAAAGACAGACAGGGCTCCAAGCAGAGACAATGGGGAAGCCCAGACTCACAGGCAAGGACTGGAATGGCAACAGAGACCTCCAGTGGGAAGCAGGAGGGATGCAATCTGGTGGTGCAAAAGTCACCAGGCTACTTCTCCAAGGTGCTTGTTTGCTGAAGGAGCTCTCCCACCTGTAAACTTGACACTCATATGTACAGGATAAATAATCAGTAAACAGTCCATGTTACTTGCTTGATTTTGTTTGTTATGATGAGTTGCTCTAAAGCGTCTCGAGAACGATCTGAAAAAGAACAAAGGAATTTCTTGTTATTCTTTCAGAATACAGAGGTCGTGTTTAAAAGTTAGGAATTAGGTACACAACACAGTAATTATATATTTGCATTTATGCTTCTCTTGCTATTACGATATCACACTTCGCATATACCTGCAGTAATCCAAAATGTCTTGGTTCTTTCTCCAATCACCTCAGAGTAAAGCATCACCAACCAACAGAAGTTAAAAAACCCATAGGCTGTCCTACTCCATTCCACTGTTTCTTGAATGGACCTTTGGAATACAGTAGGTTTTAAGATACTAACATTTTTCTGAAGTCTTTGGTCTTCATCAGCATGCTGGTTGGGGGAAGACAATTTCCAAAACAACAACAAAAAATCCCCTCTCTGAAGGTTGCCATATTTCAAAGCAAAATGCTCACCTCGCCTTGAAAATCTCAGTGTATGATGATTATTTTATCTAGTAAGTTATAATTTGTTTGGGATTATTTATGAAGTATAGCATGCTTTTCCAGAAAGCAAGAAGGCATGATCAGCAAGTAATTATCTTCTTACTCCCCGAGTGATTTGACCTACCTGTTATCAGCGGGCATCCATGGAACAGAAAAATGTGTATCTTTGGACAACAAGTAAGGACTGCTTCCACAGCGATGTCCGTCAGATGCACACAGCGTTCCATGTGGATCTCCTGTTGGGAAAACAGGCATGACAAAAGCCTGTCAGAGCACCCAGAGTCTCCCTTTGCCCAACCAGTTTCAGAGACTCCCCATCCAGAAGGAACCATGACCTACTACTCCTCTCTGCACTGACCCTATATGTGGTCCTGTACAGACCAGGAAAATACCATAAGGAAATTAAGACAGCTTTTCTGTGAAGAAAAAAACCCCTCAAAATATAAACCTGAGTTCTCCCAACACACACATATCATTCAAGACAACAGAGAAAACTCTTCAATGAGATTCCATGGTGTTTGAGTCCCACCACTCTTCCTATGACTTTCTCCTAGCAATTTGTTGTCCAAGAGACCAGAACCCAAACTGAATTCTGATGTTTCCCAAAACAGGCAAGATTTATGAGCCTCTGCTGAAGTTTCTGGTATCTATCTATTTACATAGTTCCTAAAAGAAGTCTAAGAACTTCTTCAAGATTAGACTAAAACCTACTCTGTTCTTCATTTCTCTGCAGCTGTACAACTACTACCTCTTGTATGTGCTAGGGAAAGATGAAAATCAGAATAAATCAACAGATTATTGCCAACCTTTTTTCCCTCCTCTAAATTGCCTTACCTATCAATAAATATAACATACAAGAAGAAATGCAGAAAAAAGACCATCAAATCTAGTGAAATTATAATTTAGTAAAACATAATTTGGAGATCCTAGGGTAAAAATAAAAAAAAAACCCACTGTCTTATTGGATAGTCTTTCCAATGTAAAGACTCCAAGGATCTTGAAAGAGGACAGGAATAAAAGGGACCTTTTATAAGAAATGCAACTTTGTACAAAATGATGACACAGAAAACAACAGTATTCAGAGAAGCAAGATACATAAAAGCTGATATAATTTTCAGTTTGTTTTACTAAGTGAAATGTGGAATCTGAACACTTCTGAATGAAGTAAAAGTATTTATAAATCTGGCAACTTGTTACTGTTTGAGAACTTTAACATAGTCCTTTTTTCACTGTGTACTTGACATTACAGCACTGCCTATAAATCTGCACTTCGATGAGATGAAATAGAGGTATGAGGAGGGTGACACAGACAAGGGAAAGAGTTACACAGAAGAAGAGACTGTAGTAAATAATTTCATATTCTCTACTAGATTGCTTTTTCTTACTGCCTGTAATACAGAAACTGTTGTAAAAGTTTATACTGAGTGAACACAACTTTTTTTAAAAACTGTCATTCCACACAATCCCATTAAATTTTGCCTTATTAAAACTGCAGAGACTGTGCCCCCACTCCTCCCCAAAAAACACCCCCAACCAACAAACAAACAAACCTTACCAAACAAAAACCCACCACCCTCCCCCACCAAAAAAGCTCAAATGCAAAAGCATTGAAATATACAGCTTTTAAAAAACTGGAAAGCAGTACTGAGCAGAGGAAAATGAACAAGCACAATCTATATCATTGTTTTTGTCTGCAATGACTGAAACTTTCCATTAGTTCTTCTGAAACCAAAGGCTACCACATCAACATTATTTCTTGAACATTTACAGGTGAACCATGTCTTATGTAAGCTACATAACTTGTTCTTCCTGATCTAGCACAGCTTCCACAGCCATCCAAGTGCAGCACACACAAAAGAAGACCCGAGCACTTTCAAAGAAACAGTAACTACAGCAAAATGACCAGGAAACACCAAAGGCCACGTTTTGTATGCTGGAAACTTTTATTAAAAGTAAGTGGAACTGCTTCTATGGTTTGAAGGAAAATGGCTTACACACGAGACCATAATTCTCTGTAAACTGTGGACAGTAATAGTGTAGTAGAGGGAAAATAATACAGAGTAATTATAACAACATTGCTGGAAAATAGTTCAAAACCCTCTATGAAGTTTACAGAACTTACTACAATAAACTTATGAAAACTTACTACACCATTTCTATTTTGAGACAGATGTACTGAAGGCTTTGGAGAGTGACCGAGATCGAATGACATGAATCAGTGAAACACACAGCTTAACATCTGCAGGCTGGACACAAGAGGAGTCTTATCAAGACTCTCTGCATGGTTCAGGGTGGTTCATAAAATCTGGAATAAATGTTTTACTACAGCTAAAGATGTAACCAGCTAAAAGACGTGGATATTTTTCAAGTCGCTTCTAGTACGTAAAAAAATATCTCTCAATGCTATAGTCTGAAAAACAGTCATTTTCTCTTGTACTGTAAAATTTATCAAGACTTAAAAGATTGTCCAAAATACACAAAATGCTTGGAAAAATGCAAAATCCAATCTAACTGCCTGCCAAACAAAACAGTAAGTTCTACTTTATCCAGGTTATTAATACTGTCAGTTGACTGAGATTTGGTATTTTTGTTTAGGGTTGCTTTTTTCATTAAACATTATGAAGTAGGAAAAGTGTGACTTGACCCCTGTCTTGGTTTCTAGATTTCTAATAGCTTGGATTCAGAACCAGCCTTTATAAAAACAAAACCACACAAATATAAGGAGTGTACTACATAGAAAAGTAGAAGATCATTTATGATAAGAGATATGGGATGCCTCTTCTCCACCATTTTATCACTGTCTCAGTACAGAGAGAATCTTTATGCAAAGACAATTTCATTTTCACAGTTGCTTTCATGAGTTAATATACCCATGCAGAGGTGCTGATTTCTTCAACTCATGAAGTTATACACATTACAAATTCTGCCTCGCTGTTCAACAGAATCAAGAAATCAAGGGTAAAAGTTAAACGTTCATTTGCATTTATTATACAGATCTCTCAAACAGTATAAGTGAAAATAAGCATACTACATTCAACAGAAGGAAACTCATTTTGAAAACACTGAGGTTATCAAAAAAAGCTGGTTTGGGGCACTGCTACAGAGATACAGAAAATATTCAATTCATAACCAAGATCAGGGCAAGTGTGTACACACACAAAGGCAAAAGATCAGTCAGTAAAAACCATCCCTCAGAAGTAGTGCTGCTGATAGTAATAATTTAAAAATGAGGGTATTTGCTTTTGCTCATCCCTTTGTAATTAGGTTAAGTAATTTACCTTTAAATTCTTGGAACACGTTCCACTCACTAGTGCTACAACGCCATCATCTGTTACCTGTGGAGAAAAAACCACAATGGATTAAAGCTCAATTTTTCAAACACAGCTATTTGGATGGGAAAAGGGTATTAATTTATTCACTCCCTGCAGTCAATGAACATACTTAACCTTACAGTATTTTCTTCCCAACTAAGCTTGTAGAAAAAATTATTCCAGGGTTTTTTTTAATCTATTAAACACTGTTTCATTTTCCTGCCATGTGATCAGCCTGGCTTTCTGCATGGATGTTTCCAACTGTGTAACTGCTTCTTCTGCAGCTTACTTGTCTCATTTAACAGTAGATGCACTATTATGGTCAGAGCGTGGCACTTTTAATTTGTAAGGTTTAAAAAGCACTTCTGCTTTACCTACATCAATGTTTTCAGAACTGCTTGAGATGTTCCTGAAGGAAGTTTCTTGGGTTGGGAAAAGAAATAGTCATAGCAGAAATGTTAAAAGAAAATGTGTAAACAAGTAGTTACTGAAGAAGCTTTCATCTCATTTAAAAGACAGACAGGGAAGCAGCTATTCTCTATAAAGAAAGAGAGGCAAGGAAATAAGAAAGTAATGAAGTAAGTTTGGAGAAATAAATTATAATAATAAAAATTACCAAATGGAAATATTCTTTTGATATCCTACTTCTGGAAAAATTGAAAGAAGAAGAATAGCTTCTAAAATAAGAAGCTGCTACATGTTTTCCAGATCTGACACTGCACTGTGAATGCTCGGTACCGGAATTACGTTCAACATAATTACTCACCATTAGCGTCAACTGAATGCCACACTTCCTGCAAAAAATCCTTTCCCTCACTTCATTATCTCACTGTAATTATGAAGGATGCTACAGGATTGCTTTTGCAGTGAGTTTTCCCTTTCTCATGCTAAATACTGTTGTTAAATCCTCTTCCCTGCCATTTCTGACATTTAAAATGTCATTCTTTCAGTGTTGACTCCGTAACATAACTCTGACAAGCCACTCAGAAAGCACAGTCACTCTTAGAGTAGCACTAATTATGGAGTGTTTACTTCTACTAGAGGCTTGTATTGTTTGACGTCCTATATTATTACTCACGTCAGTTTGTACTAACTGAAAGCAGGCAATAATCTGTTTAAGATTCTACTTTCTTTAAATGGAGTATTTTGGATTACTTTACAACCTGAAGAAAATTATTGCACTAAATAAAGGTAATGAAAAAAAAACCCCAACTTCCAGTATTAGGTAGATTCTAACAAAAGTTTCTCTTTGGTTCACCATGCATGCTGTAACACCAAAATGTGTATTTTTCCAGGTACCAGTATGCAAAGCATACCTTTTCTTTTCCTGGAGAGGAGAAAATTGGAAGCAAACTATGGTCTTGTCAAAGATCCCCTTTGAATTTTATCATGACAATCTCAAAGAAGAAACAAACAAAAGTCAATTGGCCAATTGCCACCATAGCTACCTGAGTAGAAGAAAAGTCCACACTGTGAAGAAATTTGCAGTTTTCTCCTAGTGCCTGCAGAGATGCATCCATGATGCCTGAACAGCTGCCCAAGTTCACTATTTGCAGGAATTGGCAGTTGAGTGCAAGAGCAAGAATTCCACTGTCCGTTATATCACAGCACCTTTTAAAAGACGCTTCACGCAAGTAAGGACAGGATAGGGCCAGTGCTATGACTCCTGCCAAAGAAACAGAGCACCTCAAAGAGTCACTCGGTTTTTAACACAACCACCAGGCTGAGTCCAAAGGCTCTGGAACAAGTTTTGAGGAAGGAATAGTTAAGATAAAGTGGAAAACATGATCAACATAGCACTGTTTCACCAGAAATCTAGCATAAGAGTAACCTGATAGCTCTCTCAGAAGATAATCAGTGCTCCAGGCCTGCAATTTACACCACTGAAGAGACTTTTAATTAGTATTGGTGTGGCACTGGGGTTTTTCTAAAGCAGTACTTACCCTAGATATTTTTTGCAATTTACTCCACTCTAACAAGAAAAATAAACTGGAAATAAGATCCCAATTATCTGTGCACAGGTATCGTACCTTCTGAAGTGATTCCAAATCTGTTTTCCTTGCAAGAATTTAAGTTGATTTTTTTCAGTTGCTTGCAGTTATAAAGCTGCAATAACGCATTATCTGAAATATCACAGTCTCGGAGATCTAGAGACTCCACAGCCGGGTGCAACACCTATAATGAAAACCCACCATTTCAGTCAAACACTGCTATGCCATCAAACATGCACATTTTTATCTAAAATACTTGTAATATTAGACATCACACAGAACTCTTCACTAGAGGATGGCGTTACCAGTCCTAGGAACTAAAAACTCTAAAGAAAACATGGTCTATTTGTGCAACAGCTCATCTCCTACAGCATGAACATTCAGTTCCTGTGCCATACAGAGTAGGAGCACATTAATACTACTGCTTATACAGTGGAAACACTGTCTTGATGGTTCACTTGCTACCATGAGTGCTTCTATCAGCACAGATTACGTACACCCAGGGCAATATCCTCACACTTACTAGCACAACTTTGACAGCAGAAATCTGCAGTGCAAAAAAGTACTGACTGTGATGAAAACTTAAATCAGAGTAACAGACAAGAGCGATATTTGAAAGATACTTTTCCTCAGAGGATTTTTCTCACCTACACACACACTCTTTTGCTCATAAACAAGCAATCTCATCATCATACCATGAGGAGGTATGAAATCCTCATTAGATAGGCTCTTTCACTCCCACAAGACCATAGATTGGAATTTTTGTGAAATCTTTCCCAAGGGAACATTTATGAAAGTTAGGCCCAAAGCAATGGAAGACCTTGGATTCTAGTAACAATAGCCATATACTCCCTCCAGCTTGTCACTCCCTTCCTAAATCCCAAGGATAAAAGCATAAATTTCCATAAACTAGCAAAGATAACAGCACAGCTGACAGGCTTGTTAAAGGCCTACTCCTCCTCTTGTTCACTCTAACAAGGTACAATGAAGATACTACAAGGAATACCAGCTTTCTGTTTCGCAAATATGCAAGATTTTCAAAGGGTTTTCAAAAATTTTCAAAGATAGGCAAAGGGTTGTCTGGATGCAGCACACAGCACATTAAAAGTATAGTCTTATATCCTGTGGACACCTGTGGAATGGCTTTATAAAACTTGACGGTAAAAGGGAGTTGGAAGAAGGAGTTTGGTGTGCATGTCATGGAAAAAGCATCCAAGCAAAAAGCAAAGAAAGGGGGGAAAAGATGCATGATAACACAAATTTGGACAAGGATAGAGAGGTAAGAGATTAAACAGAAGTTCATACAAAAGTGCAGATTAACAGAATTTCAATTGAAAGGATTTTAACTTTAAGCAAAAACCTTAAAAAAAAAAAAACAAAAAAGAAAAGACATGAAGGACATGTATAAAAGCAAATGAAAAGCTGCTAGCCAAGAAAGCTAAGGTATAAAATGCCCAAGGGAAGTGGTGACAACTAAGAAGAGGATTGCAGGAAATTGCAGAAACAGAGAAAGAAAAAACACATGAAAAAAGAACCAGAGCAGAATATCCCAGGGTCACATGGAAAACAAGCTCCAAGAGAAGGCACTGAATAAAGCTGCTGAATATACAAATACAAATGAGACTTTAGAAAGAGACAGCAGAAAAGTCTGTATATTAAACTTTCTGGTTAATTTTCAAACTAAAAATATCCTAATGGATTTTGTGCATTTATACACACACAATCATATGGTTTTAATTATATAATTTCTTAGGATGTTTTGAAATGATTACTTACTCAGAAAATAGCCTAAGCCGGATTTTGTCCAGCCAAATTTTCCAAAATAAGATAAATTAATAAGACTATGATTTTTACTCAAAGACTTACTTTGTGTAAGGAAAAAATAATTTTATCTGAAGATAAATTGTTTTGTTTGTAAGTTTTTCACAGTGCTTCTGCCTCTAGTCTTGGCTTCACTGTCCTGACTCTGAGAAACCGATATTTGCCTCTTCTGAGTTACAGGTCAAAGCAGGAATGCACAGGGAGTCATTCATTCTCTCTCTCATCAAGGTCAACCTTCAGCTTTCCTCAATTCTCACGCCTCCCTTTGAGGCAGAACAAGACAACAGCAGACAGATACTGAAAGAGATGTGCCCCTGAATTTATAGCTGAAGAAAAGTCATTAACTGGTTTCATATTGAAACACTCACATCAGTAAGCAAAAGGAATGGGAGAACTTGAACTATCAATTTCTAGCTCTAGCAGCATTGCATTTCAAATAATCAAAATTTTAATAAATTATACGGAGATCGTGTGCTTAACATCAATAGAACCTAACAGCATTCTAACAAGTTCCTGAAATCCTTTATATAATATATATAAAATAAACTACGCACAAGCTTCTTAAAACATACTACACTCAGGAACAGATTGGTGTGCAAGAGAGGCTACTTTCCCCTACCGAAACAGACAGTACAGTTTTGAATGGGTTCTTACCTCACTGATATTTGAATCAGTTATTTGCCCTTGCCTACTCATTAATTTAATCAGTTTATCCTTTATGTTGGGTGGCAATGACTTAATATCTGCAGTGTATCTGGAAAGGTTCTTTGTCAAACACTGAAGGCATCTGAAATAAAGGAAAGTTACAGTAAAGTCAAAAAGAGGCATTACCTATTACAACTAAAACAAGCAAACCATAAAATGTCATCTTCTGCATGCAGCTATAGTGCTTCCAGACCTTATCAGTTCCAGCTGTTCCCTGTTACCACTGATTCAGCTGTTGCCCTTTGGGATCAATCAGCTGATCCTTATGTGAAAGTCTCCCCCAACAACAAAAGGAAAAAATTAGCCCTCAACCACTTTTTCCTGTGCCCTCCTCATGCTGTCTCTGAAATTCTCAGTGATAGTGTGAGCCGTTCAGCACCTGATCTGAATGAAAATCCCCTTGACTAAAACTCTGAGGACAGGAAAATGACACTGCCAAGACCAGTGGCTGAGAGCAGGGGGCAGCAGCAGCCTGGCGTTATGCCAAATTAGATTTAGCATATAACCACTGCTCTAGAGTCCCTGTAGACAACTGGTTTTGCAACAAACCTTGTCTGTCATCAGAACACCACCAAACTGCAGGAAATTAAACTGACACCAATTAAAAACTCTAGAGAGGTCAAAATATTAATGCTCTATAATCTGAAGTGTAGCACAGACTTCAGGCAGGAAAGAAGCAAGATTTCCAGTGTAGAAGTACATTAAAAAACCCACTGAAGTCAGCACACTGTAGTAAGGGCACCTCTAGCAGGTCTCTGCAGAAGACACTGTATGGAGGAGACAGTGATTTCAAGCAGAATCTGGGCAGTTTAACCCAGGCCTTGCCTGCAGAGATCCATGTCACGCGTGAGCATTATAAACCCAAGCACACACCATGGTCTCATTTAACTCATTCCTGAAGAGATGGGCAAGAATGCAATCCACGGAACCTCAGTGACTGCTGGATGATTTGGCCTGGCTGACCAACGGAGCAGCCTGTACCAAGCTCTGTCTCAGTATGTGCAGGTTACACTATCCACATTCTTCATTTCGAGATTAAACATCTTATCTATACACAATATTCTTTTACTTGACTGCAGAAATTAAGAATAGTTGTTTATTTCTAAAAAACCCCGTATCAGTGATAACAAACACACTACTTATTTTCATCTCTAAAGACCACAAATGTGAACCTCCCCACTGGCAGGATCTGTGCAACATGGTAAGCAGTGAGAAGGGGCTTGTCTCACTAATGCATCCATGCTTCAAAAGGGGCCTGTAAATCTAGACCACCTACTTAGTTCAAATTTGCAGAAAATACTCCAAAATCAATGCAGACACGTGGAAATCAATGTGACCTATCCCGGCTCTTCTAGTTACATTTAACTGTCTCTTACCACATAATATTAAATTTAGCTTGAACGATTATTAAGCTTAATCACATTCTCTTCAAAATGCTGGTTGATATTTTCATAGTACATTACTGCTCATTAATTTAAACATTTATCATTTAAATGATAAATGTTTTCACAGATATTCTACTTCATAGGAAACTATAAAACACTTACTGGCTACACCATGGCAACTATAATCTTATCTTCAGTGCTTTAAGGTAAGAATAAAAAAATCTAAGTCTAACTGTACTCTTTGCTAGCTATTTTTATCTTTCAAAAGAAATCTTTTATTCCTATGCTGTTTCTAACTTCCTCTGGAACACAAAGGAATTTGACATTGACAGACAACACAACGAACAGAAACTTTCAGTTCCCCTTGAAGTAGCAAAACAGAGCTTAAAGACTAACTAGCAAATTAGATAAAAGAATGCAGAAGTAGACACACAGGATGCTAAATGTAGCTGGAATCAGTGGATAAACAGATAATGAGGAACATAGTGGGTTTTGTGGCAATTATATAACCAGAAGCAACAGCACATGCCCTAGGAGAAGTTCAAGGCAAAGTCATCTGTAACACTGGGGGCACTCGGTGACCACCAGAGACCCCTTCATTTGACCCTCCAGGACCATAAGAGGACTCCCAGTAAGAGGCAGGTGCATGTAAATTAGTCCTAGGAAAAGTGCTGTTTATGTATTAGCCAGGAAACACGCTCTAATATGTATGCTCATGATAGAATAAATTCCCTGTTGTAAATTTTCACGACACACATTCGATTAGAGTAAAAATCCTCTGGATGCATCCAGTGCTATAAGAAAGAATGCCTGCTTTCTAATACTCCAAACCGTGTTAGAAAGTTTGTTTTCTAGCCGATTTCGGTACCGACATACAGGAAAACTCAAAGAAAAACATCATTCACTGGATTCTCTGAGGCCTGGTGAAGCCATGGATGCTCGAGGGCCGCTCTGCATCCGGATCTGTCAAGGATCACCCCGTTTGTTACCCACCTGCCAAACCTCGTCATCCGTGTCACTCCTGTCATTCCCTGTCACCTGCCCTGCAACTCCTCCCAAACGGCCACCTCTGACAAACCCTGTCACCTCTCCTGCAACTCCTGAATCCGGCCAAACCTTGCCAGCACCACCACTGGCCGCACCCGCTCCATCACCACAGGCCTGCCAAGCCCTCTCCCCTCCCAGCCCCCCGGCCCAGCCCCTGTCCCCGGGCGGGCACGGCGGGAGCGTGGCGGGGCGGCACTCACAGGTCCAGGAGGAGCCGGACTTCCTCGCCAGCGCCGTCCCAGCCGCCGCTCAGGCGGCTCATGGCGGGGAGCGAGGAATGCGGCCGGGAATGCGGCGGGGAGCGGGGAACGAGGGGACGCCGGCCCGGCCCAGCGGCTCCAGGGACGGTGCCGAGATGGCGGCGGCGCCCGGCGGGAGGCGGGATGCCGGGAGATGTAGTCCTCTTGCCGGCCCGCCGTGGCATCGCCTCAGGGCTGCTGAGCGAGCGCCCCGGGAAGCGGTCTGGGACACTGAAACACCCCACAGCCGCAAAAACCGGGCTGCCACTCCCCATTTCCAGCGCTTAATGTTTAGGAGAAAGCGTCCTCCCAAGCCTGGAAGAGGTACAGGGGAGGTTTGGAGCCTTAAGGCAGAGGGCCCAGTATTTTAAAGGGCTGTTTCCCACCTTGCTGACATCAATGGAGTCATTCCACAGCACCAATTCTCCTATTGTAATGAAAGATCATTGTTAATCAAATCTTGCTGATGCTTGCATAATTGTGATGAAATACCACTATTTGCTAATTAAGTTTTGCTGATGGTTGTGCANAATTAAGTTTTGCTGATGCTTGTGCAAATGTTAAACTGCTGGAAACCACGAGTTCCTGTAATATAAACTGTGTGCTAAAAATATACAAATATGGCAATGTGTGACAAACACGAGAAGGCTTAGGCAAGCAGAACGGATGGGGCAACCCAAGGCCACAAAGAAGAAGACGCCAAGCCTTCATCCCCACGACCACCAGGAGGCAGAGAACGACCCCCTAGCAACAACCCACGCAGACGCAGAGTACTACAGTAATGACACGCAATCACGGAAGTCTAAGGGTATAAAACAGGAAAAACACCCATGCTTGGCGCACTGTTGGTGGAGCGGAGACTCCCCGGCCGCCCAGCACTGTTTTGCTTGCTGTTGCTTGCTGAATACATTTGATATATGATTTCACTGATTGGCTGCTGGATTTTGTCTGCGCACTTTATAACACTATATCTATATCTCCATCCATCTACAGAGATAAGAGCCTGCTGTCTGCCAAGTCTTTGGTCCTGCAATTCATTTTATCTTTGTTTTGGGGTTTTTTTTTCCTTTTTACATTTCTTCCTAGATGGTGTGATACAAATTGAGACCACACAGTCCTTAGAAGTTAGCAGCATTATTAGCATATAAACACTGCATCGTCATCTTCAGACCCAAGACTCATCACTTACCCCTACTAAAAAGAACAAGTGATTGACTAACAGAAGGAAACCTCTGTTCTCACAAAATTGACTGAAGAATCCATATCTAAGAGAAACACAGGTTGCTGCTGATGCCTGATAACTTTGTTAAAGTCAACAGCTGAAACGTCTGGATTAACAAACCACAAGGATGCTGATGGATGATGATGCTACAAGACCTTCAAAATATACTTTGTGATTGGATAATTAGAAAAATGCATTAGTAGGTAATTGGATGATTCAAATCATACCCCTACAGTGTAAGATATAAAACCCCCTAAAGAAAAATGGCATGTATTTGACCAGTTTGGCTGGGCCACCTTGTGCACATACTTAAATATTTACCCTTTCAATGCTATTCAATCATCATATAATGGTTGTGAATTTTTAACAGAAGTGGGAGGCACACAAAGCCGTCAGGGTGAGCTTTGTTTTAGCTTTCCTCTCAACAGCACAAGCAAGATGGGCCAGAGCAACTTGAGCACCAAAGTTGCTGCAGGAACAAGCTGGCCTCGGCTGCCATGGAGGGGTGTTTGTCCCCCCTCAAAAAATGCAGGAGAAAGCTGAGCTTCATGAATAGCTCATGACTTGGAGGGCTAGTTCCTTGGAAGGGACATGACATGGCTGTGAACAAGAGGAAATGTAATGCTTGTGAAGAGCATCACAGAAAGGAGAAGTTTCATAGAGCCTGTGTGCAGGCTGTTTGTTTTTATGCTATTACATCAAAACCAATGGTGATTCTTGACAGTTTACAAAAATGTTTTTTCCAACAAAACATGTTTTCAAATAAACACATTAAAAATATTTATATAGTATTGGGAAGGCAGAAACCCCCATGCTGGTGGTGCTGGGTTGAACAGGGAGTTCTGGCAGGCCTCCCTGGAGATCCCTTTTCTGGGGTCAGGAGACGTGATAAAGCTGCTGCAAACTGTGTGGTACTGATAAGTTCTTGTGTGACAAACCTAAACAGCACACATGCCTGCCTGATGAGCAACCAATTCTCTTGCTAACTTTCACAAGATTCAGTTTACGACATTCTCCCATCTGTGAGTCTGGCAGTGGGTAGTGTGAGAAACAAAGCCCACTCCTGTGTTAAGATTTTAGAAATGTAATAAGGGACAATAGGGGACAAAGTCAATAAAGCAAAAGTAATAAAGCAGTGCTGGGTGCGTAGCCATAGCCAGAGGCACACCGGCTAACAATGGCAACCCTCCTTATATTATATACCCTTCCAATTACATCAGCCAAATACATATTCGTAAACAACTATACATATTTAGACAATTCTTCGAACTGGTTTGCAAGTTCCAGGAACTGTTCAACATGGCCCCTCCTTTGTTCTGCCTTTTTAGAGCACGCACAGTCATCTTTGTTGTTGGGCACAGCATGCAGAGCCATCTTTGTTGTTGGGCACAATCATTCTCATCGTGGTCATCTGTTAGTTCTTGCCAACACATTTCAGTTCCTTTATTAGTTAAATGTCAACCAGTCATTTTACATCAATATCCACGTGACAACAGTAATTGTAATGACTCTTAGCCAATATCAGTATTAAAATAACTCTAAGCCTTAGCGACAGTCAACATCTAGTTCCTCAAATATGCTAAAACAGCAACATCAACTTTTTCACAACTATATCCACATAACCAAACTACCTCTGCAAAAGTCAACATTATAATGCACAAAACATAGCATCCACTCTAATGTCTGCAAAAGCCAATAGTATATGTGTTTATCGCAGTAGCAATAAAGCTGAGGGTAGGTTTACTGTTCCTCAGCTTCTGGGCTAGAAATAATTACTAACCCAGTGACTTTTACTATTTAACCTCAGGAGCTGCTTCTGAAGCAGCTCATAAACTGCTAAACTTCACACACCCACGCTGTATCTCAAACTGGCATCAGTATATCCCGAGGAACAGACACTTGCTGCTCTTACACCAGTTTGACTGCAGGCAGCTGCAGGAAGGACTTCAGCCACATCAGCCTGAACATGGAGGGGAACTGTACCGATAAAACACCAGGCTATAAACAGTGACTCAGGAAGTGCTTGAACACAGACTCCCTGCAAAGAGTCAGGCCTCAGCTTGTACTGGTAGATGGTGTTATTCCTTCCCAGGTGCAGGACAGCACTTCCCTTGGCTGAACTTCAGTAGGTTCCTATCTGCTGATTTCTCCAGCCTGTCAGTTGTCTGTGTTCAGAGGGACGTCGTCATGTTGCCAGATAAAAAATCATCTGCACCTGGTGGGCAAAGACAATGCTTATTCTTTAAGAACCACTGGCCTATGGAACTGCACAATGCCCATTCTGTAAGAAGAAGAGCTGGAGAGCAACCAGCCCAGTTGTGCCAACTTTTATCGGTTCACTGGGCAGTCAGGTATGACTTTGGGGTCAGCGACCACCAGGGACCAGCAAGGAGATCCGCGGGACAGAAGAACACATAGGTAAAGGGGAGGGAAAATATGTTAATGATTTCAGGGAAATTATTATCATATGTGCATTTATTCTGGGAAAACCAATGACTGTGTATGTAAAACACAGTAGTAAAATATAAACAGGAGCTTTTCTGTATTCAGTATGCACAATATTTTGGAGAAGATATCCCCTCATGCATCCAGCTGAGTAAAAAAATGCATGCTTCTGAATACTACACTGGTGTTAAGGAGTTTTTTTATTTTTACCAATTTTTGGTAACAATCAGGAACATGAACAACTATTCCCAGTTTTGAATCATCTGCAAACTTGTGAGCATGCACTTTGTACCATTGTCAAGGTCATTTATTAAGGTGTTAAGTGGTATGACCTGAATATTGACATAAGGGACTGGTCTCCAGCTTGTCTTTGTGCTGCTGATCCTTTCAACTCAGAAGTTGACTTTGCAATATATAATATAATATTGTTTGCAATGTCAGTATCCTGTCCATACTGTGCTGGAGAGAAACCTGATCAGGTTCAATAGCAACCTGATATAGTTGAACATCTCCCTGCTCATTGCAGGGGTGTTGCACTAGATGACCCTGAAAGTTCCCTTTCAACCCAAACTGTTCTATGAAGACTAAACCAAATAAAGCATTGAAGACCTCAAACTCTATGTCTGCTTTGTAGTGTGAAGTTCTTTTACTGTTAGATCTCAAACAAACAAACCCCCCACAAGATGCTTAAGAGAAAAAGGTGTTTTTCAAAGTTAGTCTTGTCTTTTGCAATGCTGGGAAACATAACATGCAGTGATGCAGACCTGGACAGTTCTCTCTGGTAGAGCCACTGCTATACAGAATTCTTCTGTGGCAAGGTTCAATAGCCACATTGTTCATCACATCTCTGCAGTATTCTTCCAAGTAAAACAAATCCATCTGTCTCTTATTGTACAATACTGGATGTTCTGGAGGGGACACACTGAGGTTTGCTGGAAGCACTA
Source organism: Atrichornis clamosus (assembly GCA_013400975.1). Classification (NCBI taxonomy): domain Eukaryota; kingdom Metazoa; phylum Chordata; class Aves; order Passeriformes; family Menuridae; genus Atrichornis; species Atrichornis clamosus. Next base: position 40,065 of record WBMZ01006353.1, on the reverse strand, counting down.
CACTTTCACACATTCCCCTGGGAGCAAGTCCTTACCAAGAGCACACACAGATTGCACTGTTAGTGGTAGCACATGTTATGTGCTCATGTTCAGCAATCCCTCGTGCTAACATATGCATCTCTACAACCAAAACCTACAGTTAAATTCTGCCTAAGTTCTGCTTGAAATCACTCTCTCTCTTCTACAATACCTTCCATGGTGGCCCACTGCAGCATTCTTTTTCACCAGGTCCCAGTCTCATTCAGGGTGGATGCACATTTCCTATTGTAGAAGCACTAACTGCCTTTTACTCCCTGACCAGATTGAACTCCAGATGGATTTGGCTTTCCTAACCCCTGTCCTTTCCTTCTCTATTCCTTCTGAATCACCTGTGCTTGTTGTGTCCATCTCTTGTACGCTTCCTGTTCATGCTTGAGTTCAGTCAAGCTCTCCTTGCACATCCATGCAGACCTTCCTGCCATTTTTGCAGGTTTTCATTCATACCAGAATGGGCCATTCTTGAGTTTGTGGAAAGTTAATTCCTTGTGAGATATAAAAAAATCCAACCAAACAAAAACAAAACAGATCTTCTGGACCGGTTCTCTTTTCAATATCATACCAAGTGGGCTCACCCAAGTAGATCCCTGAACATACTGAAGTCTGGCCTCTTTGAGTCCAGGGCAACAGTCCTTTTGTCTTCTTCCCTCCTGTCAAGATTCCGAACTCCATTTCAAAGGAGTTCATTTCCACTAACAACGCTTGTTTTAGTGTTGAAGAATGCTGAGACAGCCTGACCAACAATCCTAAATTAAACTCCTCACAGGTATGTGAAAGACAGATGTTTCCTGACAAAGACTGGCACGGATAAGGATGTGGAAGACAGATGTTTATAGAAGGACAAAACAAGCAAGTGACAACATCTAATTTAAAAATAAAGCTGGCATGGCAATGACTAGCCTAGCAATATAAGACTGACAACCAATCACTTTGTATTATAAAGGCATAGTCCCATCTTCCAGCAGGGATGACTTGTAGGAGTGTGTATGGAGATTCCTCCCTGGAGTGGGGAGGCCCCTCAAGGTTACTCCTTGAACCTGAGCAAAAAATATTTGCCCATGGTCATGAGTATGGTTGACATCAATCTACTTGATAATTATTAAGACAGCTTTGAAACTTTTGATTTAATAAGTAGTGCACTGTAATTAGTTGTAACTATATATACCATGTAGTAGACAATTCTGATTATGATATTTTCCTTTTTCTTAATCACTGGCACGATCATCACCACTAAAATTAAAACATTTCTGTATCCTTGCTAATGTATGTCATTTGCAATCTTTAATCTTGCAGGACAAAGTTGTGTAAAGAATCACCTACCACATGTGGGGTTAGGATCAGATCCAGCTCCACCTAGACTCCTCTTTAAGGAGTTTAGAAAGCAAGGGGACCCTTTCTGAACCTTGTGTTTGTATGCATGTACTTGGGTGACGCCCAAGTTGATGATAAAGTCACCTCTGTTTGCATAAGCCCTCATCCTTTGCTTGATAACCTCATCCATCACATCTTCATTTAATTGTCATCCTCTCTTCCCCGTCATTCTTAGCTGAAAGCTCTTCTTATCAGGTTCATCATCCTTTTGGCAAGGATGCTCCCCTACTTTGATCCAGTATATCCCAGCTCTTCCAAGCAACATTCAGGTCTCAAAGAGCAAACCAGGTTCATAGAAACCAAAACCCCATTGTAGCTGCCCAGTGGGGCTGGGAATACACCAAATGGGCCCTTATACCCTTGCCATCACTCCAGAGCTATAAGTATCATATTTGATGCTATCCAGGTCTCTCCAGTAATAATTGGAGAGCATTTGATGCCCACATGAAAAAGCAGCAGGCATCAATAATCAGGGAGCCAGAGAGGCTTCTGCAGGCTCTCCATGAAAACATAAATCAGAGTCCCTGAAAAGCAGCAAAGTCTTCCAGACAACAGGTCAGCAGACAAGCCTGTTCCCTACAGCAGAGGGGTCGGCATCAAAGAAGCAACCCTCAGTGCTTCCTTCTGGTTCTCCTGCATGACTCAGGTGGTTCACTTGGGCAGAGCTCCCAGCTCTTTTCTCCAACCACAGTGCTGAACATATTTTATACTTACAAATCCTCAGGCAGAGCATAAGCATTCATCCTAGCAGCAGGAATCACAAGCTTCCAGCTTTCACCATCCTGAGAGCTTTTACATTCCACCCTGATAGATAGACTCAGCCTGCCCCTCCTTCAGTACATAACTCTATGGTTTCTTGAAGCTGTAGGGCATCAGAGAAGATCCAGTCTCTTGCACAACCTCTGATGATGCATAACACACTAACCTCCTCCTGCAGCTCCTTTCCCTAGCGCAACATTTCAAAAGGTGTGTTTCTCCCTCTGCTCCACACCAGCACCCTCTTTCTGAAGGTCTGTCTAGGCTGAGATCAGCACCCTCCCGAAGGTCTGTCTGGTCTGACACCTCCAACATTACAGAGGCAGTTTTTCCAAGAGCTGCAGAGCACAACAGCTCATAACACACCCTTAGCACTGCTGAAGAAGTGTGTGCTGTCACGAGATAAGGCACCAACCCTTCCCCCACCAAATGCTCATATTCCTTAGGCCCAGCTCTTACACAGCCCTCAGACTGAGAGGTTGCAAGACCCTCCCTGACCAGTGTCAGCTAGAACAAAACCTCCAAGGGCCCCTTTAATCAAAGACAGCCGATAGAGTTCTTTAGCCCTGCTAGATCTTGCTAGAAGTCAAGGCCTCCTGTAGCTATATATTCCCAACAGCAGCAGGCAAACCTCAAGCTTCCCAAAGGCTTCTTGGATGTCCTTTGACAGGGATCCCAGAAGGCCCCAGTAGATCTAGAAGCAATAGTCCACAAACTGCTGCTCTATTCACTGCCTCTTTTAGCTGTGCTTAACAAGGAAGATTTTTGTGACTATTAAATTTTGCTAGCAATGGTGTTAAATCTTGTAATTGCTTGGTATTAACATGGCTGAGAATTACATTGGCAAGGAACAAGGTACCAGAATGCATGTTAGAACAGTAATTTTAAAAACAGCTGGAAAGTCATATTGGGATATCATCATGCTCTGATTCAACTGGCAGCCTGTGCTGACATCTGAGTGCAAAACCCCCTTAGCAGTAGAGATCCTCAGGGGGATGTCTGACACTGAATACAGGCAGAGGGTGTGTCCTGGGTTTGGCTGGGTTAATTTTATTTTCTTAGTAGCTGGTACAGTGCTGTGTTTTTTGTTTAGGATGAGAATCGTGTTGGTAACACAGTGATGTTTTGTTGCTGCCATGCGGAGCTTACAGTGAGTTAAGGCCTTTGCTGTTGCTCTCATCACCCCACCAGCGAGTGGGCTGGGGATGTACAAGTTGTTGGGAGGGGACACAGCCAGGACAGCTGATCCTGACTGACCCAGGGAATATTCCATACCATATGGCATCCTGCTCGACAATAAAACTCAGGGGAGTTGGCCAGGGAGTGGTGTTCCACTGCTCAGGACTGGCCTCAAGAGCTGAATACTTGATCCTACACAAACATTTGTGGTTTGTTGTCTTTAATGATAGCAAGACAACACTTGCAAACAAAGCATTAAAGAATGCCAGACTGATTCTGCATACCTAGTTCTGAAACAATGGCATCCACATAACTAGTCTATTTTGTAACATAGAGATCATGCTGTTTCCAATGGTTGTTATACAATTATTCTTGTCCAAAATTATGTGACTCTTGTACTCAGTGGTTGGCTGATTTTCCTACAGGCAGCACCTTTCTCTCTTAGACACCCTTCAAGATACAGTTTTCTAATCACACAGACGTTTTTCCTGGATGTGGTATCCTGACAGTCTTTGCACATCCTACTTATGCATAACATACATTCTTGTTTTAGGGTCAGTGAATAGATTGTGCACATATTCTTGTTCAAGGTTTAATTTTTTTTAGATTATAGATATATATATATACATGCACACTGCTTTTACGTTACAGTTACTGCTATTTGTCTAATTATGGCAGTGTTACTGTTCCATTGCTGTATCAGGTTTATTTAAATGTATTTGATTCCCATCAGGTTCTGACACCAGGTGGACTTATACTAAAGTAAGCAATCATAAATCTTACTTCATTTGCAACTCAGAGCTCTCTTTACTGCTTAAGGAGCCAGGAGGTCACTGAGCTGTAAAAAAAAAAAAAAAAAAAAAAAGTTGACAGAGTTTAGACACTGGTAAAACAATTTTATGGCTTCTACTCTGTCTTGTTTGACAGCTTCTTTTTTTTTTTTTTTTTTTGGCTTGGTTCTCCAGGCACAAGAGATGATGAAATTCACTCAGTGAGGACTTCATTTTCCATGATTTTGAACACACGTATTGTGTGGGGTCTTGAAAGCTGTAGCCTCCCCAGCTCAGCTGCAGAGCTTCATAATGAGGGACCCACACAGACATCCCTGTGTGGGAGACTGCAGTTGTCAGACATAGTTAATGCATCACATATACAGGGTGCCTGGAACACTTCATTGTAAAGGATGAAATATTTTCCTGTCTCAGAATAAGATACACAGATAAGCACATCTGGCTAAATAGCCTCCTAGCAAAGAAGATGCATTTAGACATCCCAAAGTCATTTTCAATTGATCGTTTATTGACAACTGGCAGACTTTTATTATACCACAGATTACGTCTTACTCATCTGTCATACTCAGCTTGAAAACTTCAGAATGGCGTTCCATTTTTTCTGTACTTCAGATCTTGTGACTGTTAACTATCTATATATTACAGTATCTTTCTCACATAGTGCCTTTTAACCCATAGCATGTATTAAGGAATTCCTAATTTCTCATGGAAGTTCTGGATTTCTTGGACTACCCCATATAAAACCACCCTGAGTTCTTCAGAGTGATGCAGCTAGTGCAACATGTTCAGTTGTGTTCTTTGAGGTCAACAAGAGTGATCTCACTGCATAATTTTATTTTGAAAATAATATTTATGATGCTTCCATGGATAGTTCATCACAGTTCATCTTAATCCAAATGACATGGCTGCAGCTGTGTGGGCCTGATGAATCAATACAATAGTTAGCCCTCACCATCCTTAGAAATACCTGTAAGACAGTGCTTGAACCACTAGTTGGAGAAGTCAGCTTGGGTTTATTTTTGTAATATAAAATACAGATAAGTCCCCCTATACTTAATTGCTTCCTATGAGCCTACAATTGCTCTCATAGTATCAGTGTCCTGATTTGATCCATTATCACTTCTCACACCTTCTTAGCTCCATGTTCTCTGGTCCAGGCAAAACTGCATTCCTTGGTCCTGATTACACTACACCCACTGAATCCACAGTACTGACTTGGGCTTTGAGAGGGGTATGACTCAGTTAGGAAGTGATTTCAGAAAGCAAGAATGAGGCTTTTTCCCTTTAGAAAAAAAAAAATTGAGTACAGGTCCCTGTAATCTGCAGAAAATGTCACATGGTAGGAAGAGTGAAAAAAGGTGGTCTGAAAATGTCAAGTCCTTTCCAAAAGTACCTGCTTTTTAATTGTTGCAGTATACAATTACACAGAGATAGCATTAGTCTACTAGAACAATTTACCACTGAGACAATGACAGTTCATGGGGATTTGAAAAGATACTCCATTTTACATTAACTTAGAGAAGCTAAACACACATAGAGGTTTATTGCTTTGACTTCCCAGTTGAGATTTGTAGTAAGAGTATTGCGATTACTGTGAATGGGTTACGAATGTAAGGTTTGTATGTGAAAGGAGCAGGAAAAACAATAGAGGAAGGGTTAAAAGAATGCCTTGTGTTGGTCTCTAACTAGGGAGATGACTAACAGCAGTAAAACTGGTAAGCACTGAGGAACAAGGAGTACTGTCCAAGGGTATAGTATGTACCTTATCTCTGATCCCAGAAGGTTTCTTTGCCCAGCAGTCACTAACTGCTACTGCTTTCTGGTTCATTAGCCTGTGTGAATTGTAAGATGCTCTTTCCATGCTCACAAGCATAGTATTTTTCTTAGGAAATAGAATCTCATGTTCTTAGCCAGTGTGGCTTGTGTCTGATCAATGGACTCTGTCACTTGAAACTGGACTTACTGCACAGTAGTAAGAAAGTAGACCTTGTGTCCTGCTCTTGTCCCTTCAAAGGGTGGCTGTAAGGTCAGTGGTGGTGGGCCCAGATCACAGGTAATGGGCAGGTCAGGGGAAGATAGTTGGTACAGCCCTCATTCCAGAGCTGGAGCTGGGGTGGTATTTGCATAGGAGACAACAAGCAGTGCTTGTGAGAGGTGTTGATAAATAGCAGCAGGCTCCTGGAAGGTGAAAGACAGAGAAGCAAGATGTGTCAGCTAAAATGGTGGCTCTGCAGGAGAATGGCAAGATCTAGGCTGGAGGAAGCTTTGGATACCTGGAGGCAGAAGCTCAGATTCGGGAAGGATGAGTAAGAGCAGTTTGCTAACAACTGCCTGAGATGCTATATCTGAGGTCTAAGGCTTAAGGGAAGGGTTTGCGGTTTGACAGGCTGCTGCACAGGGCTGGCTAGGAGATTTCACTGGAGAAACTCACTCAGTATGCTGACAAGAATTTGCAATCAGGTTGAGTAAATAACATTTGACTTGCAATCACAGTGTAAAGCCATTGGGACTCGAGTTTCTGCAATAGAACCTTGCATAGAAGCCTGCAGTTTGAAAGTTCTGATTAAGTAGTGTGAATTTTAAGCATTGTGTGCCTTTAAGACCTCTTTAGACTAAGTTCACTTGATTAAAGCAGTTTTACGTAAAAGAATTTATGCCAATGTTATTGATGACACAGCAGACAACAAGAAACCAAGCACTAATGAGTTACTTAACCCTGGATTGCTTAGTGAGTCCAGGCATGAAGTTAGGGCAAGAACAGTTCAGGAAGCCAAAGAGATGAAGCTGGCCTGGAGAAGCTGCTGGGCTGGGATCAGCAGCACAAATGTGGCCCTGAGATGGATCCTAGGCAGGGCTCATGAGGAAAGGATTTGCTGGGGCAGAAGCTGATCAGCCGTCCTAAGGCAGCGAGTGGTGTCACTGTGGTGAAATGTTTTAGAGGAGGTAGAGGCTCTTGGAGTAGCTTTTCTCTCTCGTTCCTTTTCACTCATTCTCCCAATGTTACTTGGGAGATGTGCTTCACTTGAACTCCTTTTGTTCACCCCAGTGGTCCTACACACATGCTGTATTTTCCATAATCTCCTTTTAATGGGTCAATCAACATTTATCACCCTTACGCATCTTCTTTAACAGACATTTTCCAGCTGTTCTTGTTTCCTTTAATTCTGCAGATGTTTGCTCACACTGTAGCCTTTGCTTAAAATGCTCTGCCTGCCTTAAACACTTATGTTAATTCACAAAAAATATCTGGAAGTACTCAATTGCTTTGTCCAGGTAGAAATAAGTAATTAACTTTATTTCCATGAGCCTCCACTAATTCATAACCCCATTGATTGTTTTGTGTCTAGTAAATGATGCTATCTCTGAAATGATGGTAAGATGATAACTATAATTGTCTCAGTGGTGGTCTGAATTGTAAATATTTAGATTTTCTTTGGACCTGTCTGTTGGGAGTTTCTCTCTACAACCGCTCATAAATCTTATGAATGCTAACAAGGGGGGTAGGAAACAGGGCTTTACCACTGAAAATAATAATAAATTTGACTGTATTGTAAAAGGAGAACAAATTTAAAGCAAATTTGTGTAAATGGGACAGATATGAGAATGGGTATCATGGGAAGATGAATATCTATGAAGTGCAGAAAATTTGTAGTGTCCAATGAGGGCTTGGAGCTGGCTGACATTTCACCTTCCCTCTGAGTGGTGATGAGAGTGCCGGGGCTGCAGTGTGATGCTGAAATCAGCTAGGGAAGAAACTTTCTAACACAATTTGAAGTATTAGAAAGCAGGCATTCTTCATTGCAGCACACTGGTTCCAGCTGCATTTAGCATCCTGTGTGTCTACTTTTACATTCTTTTATCTACTCCTTTGAAACACATTGTTCCCTTCTTTGGAAAAGTACGGCATCGTTACATTCCATTCCTTTTATCCATTGCCACTCACCAGGGGTGAGTAAGGGGGGCAGCTCCCCAAGACACTCTTCTTCCCAACTGCAGGAAGTGGCTTGGGTCATGGGCCCAGCTGGTGGATCTAAGTTCCCAGTATGAGCAGTAAACAAAATTTTGTGTGCTAAACTGTGGTCTAGATGTGCTGAGGCACTTCCGACTTTTTCCAGCAGTATCACAATCTGTAAATGCTTGTGGTTGTTTAATTTAAGCTGAACAAGTTGCTGTTTAATTTAAGCTGGTTAATTTAAGCTGAACAAGTTGCCCCTGCTGCTTAGGTGTTTGTGGATGGCAACAGGCAGCAATAAAGAAACTATTGCGAGGCAAATGTAGATCTACTGTCTGGTTTGCAAGTCTCAAACAGAAGCAAGGCAACGCTGCTCACATTGTGTGCAAAGTAAACATCTCTTGGGAAAGAATATGGGCTACTGCTGGGAACTATGCAAGCAGAAGTTAAAGGTGATTGACTATTTGGCAAACTGCAGAGGCTCTGCAATGTAAAACGTAGATATGTGAAGGACATGGAGAGTAACTGGAATAATGCAGATGGAATTGTAGAGAAAGGAAAAAGTATGTCTAAGAACAATTTGGGGACCTGGTATTGGTTGCAGGTGAGTTATTTTGGTTAGAGTCTTTGCAAGAAATAATTTTTTTGCTTGGCTCTTTTTGCTTAGCTTGAAAACTGTCAAAGATGACAAGGCTTGAAAATTCCCACAAATAAAGTTCTGTTCTTTAATTAAACTTAAAATTAACATAAACCAAACTTTCCCAAAACACCCTAGAGTTTACAAGTGATTGCAGGAAAATTGCTGGAAAATGCTATTGGCTGACCAAACAGAATGGATGCATCAATACTGGATGTGCATGTGAAGGAGAGAAATGTGTTCTTCAACTTCACTGCTTCTTGGAGGATGTCATCTATCAGGAATTTCTGCACTTGTCTCCACTCCCCTGTTCTCTGCTTTGCCACAAGAGCATTTCTTTAGCTTAAGCGTAACCCTTTGAAACTCCCTGCCCTTCCCCTTTTAAAGACAATTAGCTCACGTGTTATGTAATCAAGACAAATTCCATATCAATCATACTTCCAGACTGATTTGTTTGTGTTAAGTTGGCATCAAACTTGTAACGCTGCTGAGGAAATAACATACCAGCAAGGCTGGGAAAGGTGGATGATGCTGCCTATTCATGCCATGCAGAAATGTGTATTCTGTGCCAGATGTTAATACAAACATTTTTAAGCATTCACTAGTTTCTGGGATATTCTGTTTAAAGCAAAAGAAAAGCTTGCAGAAACAGCTTCATGGGATGTTGAAGTAATGATTGCTTTGGAAAAGCAGTTGGGACATGGTTGTCAATAATCATGTACTAGGTAGGAGACAACAGGAAAGTGTGTTATGGGAAGAAATCACAGGATAGAGATTTGAGGATGAAGGTCAGAGAACATATGCTTTTGGCTGCTTAGACATCTGCCAGATCTGTAAGAACTAGTTAATCTATTTTAGCTTAAATGGAGAAGCTTCCTGTTAACTGCACAGTTACAAAATAGTCAAACTTGAATTTTTTTTTGAGTGTCTTCCTCTTTGGTGGTGGCGGGGAGAGAGAAAAATAAATAAAGAACTACTTGTACCTTACAAAAACTAACCACAAAAAAACAATGGAAAAAGGCTACTTCTCCTTGAACATAGATTGAGTAAACCTCATTTTAGAAAAGCCTAGTCTTATGACTCTTAACCAGCCACAGAGTTGCTCACACTCTGCTTTATCTACTGCCTAGCTTTGCCCTGTGCAAAGCCACATTACCTATTACAATGCTTTGTGTCTAAAAATTACCAGAAATATTGTTAAGTTACAAGAGCATAAATATTGAGAAATGCACCTAGTGCAGGTGGGTTGGTGTGCAAGCTGCAGGCTGAGCTCTGGGTGGCAGGAGCCCCAGGGAATGAGATGTGAACTGGCTCCAAATTCTTTGCACCACGAAGGACACCATGGGCACATGTGGGACAGCCAGGTGGCTGAACACCCAGAGACACAGTAGGAGCCCAGCACTCAAAAACCCCAGACAATCACAGGCATAGCCTGTGAGGGTATATAGGCCCAGGGATTCCTTTGTTTGGGGTCCCTTCTCAGAGCCTCGAGATGTTATGTTGCTGCACCACAATTAAATTACTTAAAGGAACCAGATGTCTGAAACTCTGCTATGGGAAACTTGGAGATGAACCAGTAAGGAAATCTTGTCTGGCTTCGTGAGTGTGGTGTGTGGAGTTCAAGTGGGGACCCGTGGGGTCACTGGAGCCACCACTGTAAAGGGGCCTCAGTCCCAACAGTGGCAGTCTGGTGAGAGTGGCCAGAGTGGCTCCTGCATGCTCAGACTGGGAAGTTTCCTTAGTAGTATGGCACACTCCTATATTCTGAGGTTTACCCTGCAGCAGTGGTGTAGTGTGATGGATACACTTGACCCCTACTTGTCCTTTGGTTCAGAGTGACCAAGAAGCAACAGGCCTCATGTCCTTGGGGTGCACTTGCAAGCTGTAAAGCCCCTGGCTCACGTACAAGGGAGGGAAGGCATTTTGAAAATATATTTCAAAACATGGTTTCAAACCCAAAGGTTCAAGATAACCAAAAGTATGGAACGAGATATCAGAGCTAAACCAAGATATTTGTCTTGTCTGTGCTGTTGACTTGTAGCCAACTGTGCAAGCATGGACAGCCTTTGCAAAGCTTTGAGCTCCCTTTGCTGAAGCAGAGGCTCCATGGCAGTGATACCTCCCGGAGGTTATTCCTTGAGCTGGAGAGATCCCTTACCCATGACAGATTCTCAGGAAGTGACTGAGAGCATGCTGAATTAATACGGTGAAGCATTACTGATCCAGGTAGCTACTCGGGTGTTATAGGGTGGGTAATTCCATTAGATGTGAACCAGTGACTGAGTCTAAGACTGGATCCAGCTGTGTCTAGTCTCTGGAAAGAAGCAAGTGAGTCCATTCTGCACCTTGTGACTCAACAAGAGGGTCCTTCTTACTCTTCATACCTCCAGTCCCTGTGTGAACCATTCTAACTCATTTTCTCTTTGTATGTTTTTCTCCATGCAATAATTAATAAAGTGAACTTTGCCACTGAACTTTGTCAAAATCCATCAAACTTTGTCAAATCTGTGTTCTACCTCAATAAAACATATTACTGCTCCTCTCTTTTGAGTGAGGTGTATCCATCTTCCATGATGGAATTTTCAAATATTTAACATAATCTTAAAGAGTGGATCTGATTTGCTAATGAGCGTGTTTCTAAATGGATGTACTTCACACTTCTTGTGAGCAAAATAAAAGCATTAGGTGAAGTTAGACATGTTATTCACCTACTAAAGTAAAATTATTCTCCTTCACTTAAAGAAGTTTTGCAAGATTAATCAATAGAACTGTAATCACTGAGGTAGCAGAGCAGAGTTTATTGGGGGTTATAATTAGTCCTTTTATTATTCTAAGTTTCTTAATTGCTTTTTAACAGTTATTACATATAGTAACAATGGCTAAAAATGGGGAGTTGCTTTTAAGTCATGATCACCTTGAATCAAACAACTGACACCTTGAAATGTGAGGAAGAACTATCAGTTTTATTGATCGTGCCTGAACTTCATCATATGAGCACACTGAACTGATTTAGTGCCAAGAATCCATCTCCTGACATACTGAGTTCACTGCAAGTTCAGGGGTGGATTCTTCTGGGCTCAGCCTCTTTCTCTGCCTGAGAAGAACTGTATTTGATCACACTGTTATGTGCTAGAATGAAAGGTTGTACAATGAACATCCCTATTAATTGCTTTTCACCGTAGCAAGGACTAATAAAACAAAATAATAATTATTATAAATAAAGCAAATTAAAAATTCGTTTCATCAAGGTCCCATTCTCCCTTACCATAATTTTCATGGGGGCTTTACCAAATATCACCATCCCAGTCCTAAGGTGATACTATTAATTTTTTGATTTTTCTAACTTATGGAGGATTGGAGACTGTTAATAACATCATTAATAACATTGATACCAATTCTACTTGTTTTCTTTCCTTTATTTCATCTCAAATGTGTTTAGTCACAAAGGTCAGAAAGGAACCCCTTACTTCCTAAACTCCTTCTCAGAGAGGAGTCTGGGTGTGACTGGATCCAGTCCTAGTCCCAGATTTGGTTTTCCTCCTGTTTCCTCCCAACCCCCCCTCCCACTAAATATAGCAAAATTTAACAATCAGTGCTTATGAAAACCCGAGTTCTAGGTAATTAAATCAGTCTACTGCCTAATCTGGCCTCAGGTAGTAAATTGTGAGAGATTCTTGGACACCATTTCACCAAGCCTGCCTTATCCAGAAAAAAAACTAAACCCAACCCTAAGATGCAGGATAAGCCTGAGAGCAGGTCAGTTCCATTAGCAGAATACTTCCTTCATCCAGATAACCACAAACAGAAAGGATTGAAGATACTTTTTTTTGTGCAGTGAACAATAAATACAGCAAAGGATAACACATTGAAAGATATTTGAAGTAATACAAAACTGGGTGAAGTCGTATGTTGCAATAAGTGTATGAAATTAGGCAGAAAATAACCCCCCTTGCATTCCAGCTTTTCTTCAGAGATCAGAAGGGCTGGGTGGAGCTGGGTTTAATTTCCGATTATAATCAATTTGGCACTATAGGTCTGGTCATGCTCAATAAGAACTATCACAATCACAGATTCACAAACAGTGTAGTTTATTCAATCAAGAGGTTATATATTCTTGTTAGATTACTAGTGATAAACGCACTAGATCTACAAAATGTAAGTGTGTAGAGTTATGAACAGGTGTTCTGGGTATCCTCCAATGCAGTTGGAGGTGCAGATCTTAACAAAGAGGTGTTGCTGCTTTGGGGAGGACAGAGGAGCCAGCCCACAATCTTGTCTGCAAAGTGGGGTCGTATTCTCATTCTCCAAGAGCGGAGGATTTCAAATATAAATTTTATGCTTTTGGAAAAATGGAGGTGTGACTGTAGTAAAAAATGTTTGATTCAGCAGAATAGTATCCTGTGCATGCGGGACTGGGGAACAGCTGTTTTCACATGTTGATATTGGTGGGGTTACTTTTTAATGTGCAAATGAGAGACAATGAAGGCCTTCGGTTACCTTTGGTCACACGGAGTTATATGACTTAGAGTGAAACAAAGACAGAACAGAACAGAACCATGGCACTTCAGTACCCTCCTCCTTCCCGCTGGGGCAGCAGCAAAGGCCATCTGACCTTCGCCAGAGAGTCTTTACATCCTTATGTCCTCAAAGGACCAGATTTGAGACAAGGCTCCCATGGATTAGGGGGAGTGAGGCTGGTACAGAGACATTGTTGTTGTTCTGTGCTTCACTGAGACAACACTGGGCTGTGAGGCCTCCGCCTCCTCACAGACACTGTTCTGTTGTTAAGCCTTGCTTCAGCCAGGTGCAAGATAAGCATGGCTTAGCTCATGTTTTTGCTCAACCATCCTCATCAATTCTTCATGAGAATTTTGGCTGGCAGATCACAGCAGCTCTGTATCCTGACATATCAAGCTTCCTGGCAGTTTCCCACAAGTATCAGCTAAAGAGCAAATCAGAAGTATGGATGTGAGCATTGAGAACTGCTATGAACACTTTACAGCCATTATGTACTCCTACTCCTTTTCCATCCAAAACACAAATCAGCCTGCATGAGTGTGTTTTTGAAATGTCACTCTGGCTCACAGCACATTAGTATGGTTTCCTAGCTCATTTTAATCTCTTAATAAAAGCCTAAAAAATGAATGTTGAAATTTTGATATGTTGAATACCATGGGAACCTACAGAATCCCTTATAAGAGATCAGCTTGCAGTGGGTTTCAGTGAAAATGGTCAGAGGGACTATTAGGTGATTAATCTTTGACAAGGCTGATTGTTAAATTATTACAAATATTTTAGAAACAGGGTAAGTCATAACAAAGTGATACAGCTGCTTTAATATTAATGCTTTGTGTAATGTGTAAAAAATTACCTGTACTAAAACAAACAAAAAAAGGAAATAAAAAGAGTCCTTTATGTTCTTTTATTGTTTCTTTGTCTAATAGAAAGTATTTTAGCATCTTTCCCAATTTGTTGGTTTGGGGATTTTAAACCTTTATATTTTACCTTAAAGTTGTGAGATAATGATGGAGAAAGTTACCTAGTCCCTCACCATTTGAACCAAACTTTGGTTTTGTTGTTATCAGTAGCTATGTCTAGGCAGTTAGGATTAAGCAGCTGCATTGTGAAACTTATAGAAACTTGTACACTTGGCTAATCCTTTGTTTTAAGGAAAAGGGAGCACAATCCCGAGATGAATGGGCTGTCTGGATGACAGCCACCAGTAGTGAAGTCAGCAGGACTGAGCAGTAACTGGGGGAAAAGTAGTTCTGGCAGGGAAATTGCGACCACTGACCCCTTGACCACCTACTCAAAAGGACCCCCGACTCGAGAGAAGAACTCTGTGCATAAACTAATTAGCATGAGAAGGAGGAGATACAACTAGCAAATAAGGGTTTGAGTACTAAATAATAAAAAAGCTATGTCATTTGTAACCAATTAATGCTGATGCCTTTGTTAAAATGTATAACTGTTGTAAAGTTTTGATGACTGGGGCGTCAGCCTTTTGGGGGTTACCACACAGCTCCCTACTTCGTGCAAACTAGAAAAAAGGGATAACAATACCTCTCCTTGGTGTGTGAATTGGTGCTGCCCACCGGGTAAGGACCCTGCATTTGGGGCAATAAAAGCACAACGAGGACACAAGAAATATGCTAAAACTAACACTGGGGGGCCTAAATGTAAAACTTCATTTGTAGGAATAATGATGGTCTCATGAAGATGGAGAAGGGCTCTTCTGAAGTCAATTAAATTGGAGATGGCTAGAAGATTGGATTGACCTTAAGAGGGTTTGGTCAGAGGAAATCCTACTGCAGTGTTGTATGAACTGCATAGAAATGCCCTGCTGAGAACTTAGAGGAGGTGACCTTATTCACAACAAACTGAAACAAACCTACTTTCAGTCCCCCACACATGCACCAGAGTGTGTTTGGTGTCCAAGGAGTCTACCCAGAATCCAGAAACCAGGGCCTGGGTATTCAAACTGTGTGACCACCAGTCCGGCACTGTGGTGCTTGCGTTCAAGATCTGTTGTGACAGGAAGGGCAAGTGATGCTAAGTATCAAGTATTCCTCACCTCCTGGGTGGTTGTTCGGTTGATGACCATGAGCACGGTTTGAATATGTGATTTTGCAGTTTTGCATCCTCACAGTGTTCAATATGTTTTTATCTCTGGGCATCACCAGGACACACTGCAGTTCTTTGTCTCCATGTCTGTCCTGTGAATGGATGATGCTTGATGACCTGCTAGTTGGGTGCTGTTAACACAGGCCCCTCTCCCTGATGGGTGCACTTGTCTGTTTCCACACCCAGACATTCCCCTTTGTGTTCCATTCACACCAATCTTAGCCTTTCAGTTTCAGTTCTCACAGTTAAACTCATGGACATGGTTGTTTTAGTTAATTATGTTGCAAAGGTAAGACCTAAGGCCAGGCCTACATTGCTTTCCTTTGACCCAGAGCAGTGTTCATCACCAGGGTGCTTTTATTTATTTTGTAGTGACACAACTGTATTGACAGAAACGAACAAGCCTCAACTATCCTAATAAAAGAATGATCCTGGCAGTGTACTTATGCCACTTGAGGAAATGTGCATGAACTATACGTAATTGTCTTCAATTTTTCCTCATCTTTATCTTATTTTTGTAATAACTATGCCCTGTTTTTATTATAGTTACTGCACAGTATATATATAGTATATATATAGTTACTGTATAGTTACAAAGGACTAGTGGCTTCTTGTTCCACTGCCAGGCTGAGATATGTGTGGACAAGGTGTGCTGCCCCTTATTGCCAAAAAAGAGAGGTAAGAAATGCTGCACTGCAGCAGTTGCTGTGGGAAGGATGTCACAGTTGTTCCTTCCAACAGTAATGGGACACTTCGTACATGTAGCGATGCTGATCAGGATCCAGAGCTCTGCACACCCAGTTCTGGAGAAGACAGGAATCCAAGTAATGTTTCTTGCAGTCTCACACCCATAGTGTAGAGGCATTTCCACCTCTGCTGTGAGAATGATTGATTTTTCACTGGGAGGTTGGGGCTTTCTTTAGCTTGGCATCTGTTTATCTGTAGATCACCCAGGAGAAGACTGTAGATGAGTCTTCATGCATTCTTGCTAATCAAGATAAGTTTGTTTACTTCAGATGCAGACTAAGAGTCTTTCAGGTGTCATGCATAGGTGTCATGTTTTCCTAAGTGTGATTCCAGATAGCCCTAATACCTCCTTTGTCTTGTATAGCAATTTAGAGTTCCCAAATTTCTCAGAGTTCCTGAATATTTCTATTACACACCCTTTATTATTTAGTTTACAAATTGAGCTGCAAATGGCTGGCAAATCCAAGTAAATGTTCCTTCTCCTTCCCTGACTTCTGAACATACTTATCTGCCCTTTACTTTTTAAGTTCATCAAACAAAACTATCAAAGCCAAGTAAAATTAAATTGTCTAAGAACCTGTTTGTCTGGCCTTTCTTCCAAACATACTCTACTCTGGTCATCCAGCCTTTTCATTTAGAAATAATAAACAAGAATGAGCTTTGCTGATGAAAATGCAACAAACTTGTGTTGTTTTTCATAACAAAAATTTGTGCATTGATGCTTGCTGATGTATTTCTGTGGTGCACTAAAGCAACGTACATTGTCTTTAAAGCAGAGAAGGTATGGCTGCCTTGAGAGCAGTTCAGTGGGAAGACTGATCAATGACAGCTCCAAAGGTGAGTCAGCCCAATCTTCAGTAACTTGAAAATAATTGAATGGGAAAAACTCATTACATTAGGTAGGTTCATATAATCCCATGCTCATAGAAACATGCTAGCCATGTAACGGGAAAACCCAGGCACGAGCCCAGGCAGAGGTGATTGCTGAAGTTTATGGAATGGTATTTGAGTGGGTAATCACAGCTTTCCAGA
Source organism: Atrichornis clamosus (assembly GCA_013400975.1). Classification (NCBI taxonomy): domain Eukaryota; kingdom Metazoa; phylum Chordata; class Aves; order Passeriformes; family Menuridae; genus Atrichornis; species Atrichornis clamosus. The sequence continues at coordinate 22,940 of WBMZ01006353.1, read as the reverse complement.
CACTGCTTCTTTACCTGTCTTCTACAGGGGAAGGCCCCTTAGACTTTGGGCAGCAAAAAGAGACTCAGCCCTTTTATAGAAAAGCCCCTTGACCTCTGAATCTGAGGGACAAAAATATGTTGATGCTATGTCCATCTGTGCCATTCCTGTATGGTGAATGCATCTGTCCTCGGAGGAGGGCTACCTTGAGATGCTTCCCAAGTGTGCTGCTTGTCTGTGAGGCTCTCCTGCTACAGCTGCACCTGGCACAGCCTCACTCCTCAGTGTAGGACCTTGTCTCCCACCGGGCTTCAAAACAGCTGACAGCATCCACTGCCTTACTGTGCACACAGGCTGAAGCACTTGCAGCAGACTGTGCTAATGCAGCCCTCGATAGAAGCTTCTCTATATTCCCACTCTAAGATGCAATAAGAAGCTGCACTTTTAGGGAATTTCCAATGACTCCTTTCTGAACTGAGTCTTCTTGCCAGAGAGTAGAGAGAACCAGGATCTCCTCTTGGAACCACCTGGTCACAGTGGATAATAGGCTGGATGGGTCTGGCATGCGCCTTCATGAGGATTATTGCCTTTCAGAAAGTGCTCAAAGAATGTGGGGGATGACAGCCTCAAGGCTGTCATTTGTGTAATACAAGTAGAAGGGAAAATCTTAGGGAATGATCAAGAAGCTGGTCAAACATCTAATAGAAAGTGATGGAATTTTTTCCCCCTTAAAATTAGATATAAATAGCTGAACTTGCCAGTACTACTTCTCTTAAGGCATGAACCTGTATAAATCCATGAAACATATCACAGCTTTTCCATGTTTGAAAAGTTCAGCCTTGAGAAAGTAAGTCCTATTAATCTACTTTTTATTCAGTGCTTCTGTCACTGTAAGAGCATGTAATGCATCTTTGGGATAGAACCTTCATTTGGTATAGAAAATATGGCTGTTCACTGCTAGGAATTTTGCTCATTAGTTAAGTGAGAGAATAAAGGACTGTGAGAATACTGACTATATATAAATTTGGGTTGGACTAGTCAATCTTTAAAGGTCCCTTCCAACATTCTGTGATTTTAGCAAATGTGCTAGGCATTCTGGCAATGTGTGACATTTGAATAACAAGGTGCAAAAATTTTAGGTACATGGATAGATGAGTAAACACAGTTTAGCATGTGATAATTGGCTAGTTAATCGATGTTTAAATTGTTGGGCTGCTTCTCCTTTCCACCTGATCTGACTAAAAGCTGTTTGCAGGAGAAAAATGTCCTGCTATTGATCTGTATTATTTTCATAGTAGTGCCTCCCTAAATATTCAATGATAATATATATCCAGAAAAACAACGAGATTTTATCAGTTTGTTCCCATGCGATAGAACTAAAGCATAGCTTCTCTGTGTGACCTTGCCTCCCCATCTTGTCTTTCATTTATCAAGACAAAAGGGTTTACACTGTTCTTTGAGATAGCACTTAAGTATGAATTAGCTTAGTTTTTCTTTAATGAACTGTTTATATTCTGGCAAAAGAAGAGCAATTCAGTCATGAGGGATCACAGCCAAGACCATGGTTCTTTTTAGCTCTACAGGAGATATGAGCTCAGTAAAAGAGGCCACCTCTGGCACAGAGTGGTCCCACCAAAACCTCTGAAATGCTGTCTTTCCCCAGCAGATGATCTCGGACTAAGAGCCATGAGGACATTCAGAGAGTGAAAAAAAAAAAGTGGTTTGAAAAAATTAGTTCAAATGGTACCTACATGCTTGGGATCTCCAAGGTCCTGAGTAGCAAGCATTCAGGTTTAATGTCCAAATTCCCAGTGGGACACACAAACCGTGATAGTCAAAATCAGAGTCTTATTTGACAGACAATCAAATACAGGAACATGAATGTACCAGCATACACATTTTGCTACAGGGCTCCTTAAAAATCATTGCTGGTTGTATGGGTCAAGAGTTGCTGCTCAGTATATGTGAAAAATTGCTGGTTTATGCCAGGAGATCAAGGTGACCTAAAGAATCAGTAAAGGATTCAATGGTATTGAACAATGACTTCAAAGGCCAGCCTGCAGACCTTGGCTAAAAGGCCCATCATAAATCAAAAATATAAAGAACATAATTAACTGCTTTGGGTCAAAAACAGTGTCCTTAATGGAAAAGTAATTGCAGCAGTGGGAGCTTGTGACCACCGACTCACAGCCCACTGACTCACGAAACCCCTTGACTCAAAAGATGAGCAGGAGTTATGTGGCCTATGGGACTAGTTGGAAAACATGGAGCCAATCAGTTATCAGTAAACAATTAGGAGGTATTAGATAGGGAGACAGAGGCAGATCCAAAGTGTATAATTATGCATATATTCTTCAGATGGTGTGCTGGATTGGTGGAATCACCACCTAGCACCCATCCTTGAGTCTTCGTTCTGTAACTGAAACTCCTGCTCCTGTTTGATATGGAGTTGTTTGTCTTCACCCACACAACTGAGACCCCTGATTCCCACCTGATAAGGACTTGATGAGCAAGCCCATGCACTCAGATTGCTGACGTGGTTAACCACACCAACTTTTAGCTCCTTGTTTCATAACAAATGGAGTCAAGGTCCCTTGTGTGGGACTTGGACATGCCTGCTCTGCTACCTTCTGCTATTTACGTTGATTCTTATGAAGCCTTTTTAGGTTTACCTGCTTTCACAGACAGGGCTCATTGCTTGGAGTGGTGTTTGGGGCAGCACCAGCAGAGCATGCAAGTCCTGGGCTGAGTCAGGAGTGGTAGGTTGCTGCTTCTCCTGGGAACAAACGGGAGAATCATTCCCTTTAAAGGCTGCTCAGGGCAGGGGCACCAGCAGCTAACAGGTCTTTCTAGCTTGCTCCAGGCACTTGTGGTACCAGACCTGAAAGGGGAACCTGCACCATGAGGCATCCCCAGTCCATGCCCATCAAAGGGCACAAGACTGACTGCAAAAGAAATGTGCCTCACAAGAAGGACATTTTCCTACACTGTCTAGAAAATGAGAACAGTGATGATGTTCAAGGGAGAGCAAACTCAAAACTTACTCTGCTGCTTAGAAACTGATAGTTTTGTGAGAATTAGGGTATTTTCTTGGGAAAAGTACTATGGAAGTGGTGGGTTTGCTTTTGATTCAGGAACAGGAGTGTTAAGATCCACTGGAATGATCTTAGGATCCCACTTCTGAAATAATTTTAGGGTCCAATTATTAAAAGGTGCCTCTACCTGAATTAAGGTGCAAATCAGACCATGTGCCAAAGTCAATAGTACAGCTTTTACTTAACAGTACATGTGAGGTAGAGAGAGAGACAGAAATAGGAAGAGAAGTGGGGGAGAAAGAGAAAGGGATGGAGACAGATTGTAGTCACCACTACATGGGTTCCTGCAGCATCCCACCAGCCCTTCTTCTTCTGGTCTTCTTGGTGGTGGGGGTCCCAAAGTGTTCTTCTGGAAGTACCACTTTTATACAGTCCAAGTCCCAGATATCCATGAGGTGTATATGCTGTTCCCACAGTTTGGGATGGCATGTGTGTAAGCAGTTGCTTTCTTTCCTACAGTTTACCACGGTGGGAATTTTTGTCTGGATAAGTTACCCATATCTGCCTCATCAGGTCTGGCATCTTCCTGTTTTTTCCATCTGCAGTTCTACAGTCTACACAGTGGAACTTTGTCCAGTGAGCTAATTTCAAACTTTTAACCTCTATGTAGGCCTGAAATTAACACCTTCTTTTTTCCATCTGTGTTTATCTTAAATTCTTGTTGTGGAAGCTTGTCAAAGGAAGGGAACTTCTTCCTTTGACAGTGTTTGAGACAATTGAACTGCATTCTTTAAGTCCTGACACAGGAGTCATGTTTAGGTTCAGCTGGGCTGCTGAGCCAGCAGGTCTGCAACAGTTGTTTCTAGCTGTTGACAAAGGAAGTTGAGAGGAAGTTTTTTAGCTTGGACATCAGAGGTCCATCAGGCTCTAGATGTGGGCTCCATCAGTTAGGTTTGCATTCATGAGGCTGTATTCCAGTGGGCCACGGATGGCAAACAGCTTCTACTTCTTCAGCTGCGGCCAGCAAGAAGGTTACATGCAAAAGCCAGTCTATACTGGAAATCTTACAGTATAAATCTTGTATAATCATAGAGATATTTATTGGTTGAGTAACCAATGATAAAGGGTCTTGTGAGTAGTATGGTTTATGTTGATATGATATACAAGTGTTTACAGCAACTAAACAGTGGGTAAGTTAACATGAAACTCCTGTACTGCTTAATGCCTGGGGCAAAAGTTGTATAACTTTATCTAACTTTGTGTTTGAAGGAGAAAGGAATCACTATGGATTCCTGGAAGTCTCTTTCAGACCATGATTAACATATATTGAGCAAGGCATCTCTCATGTAAACTTCTTGCATGGCAAGGGATATAAATTACCATTCCATATTTTACACCCACACCTCCACTTGCTCATTTACTTGGACTTTTGTGCTTAAATCTGTTCAAGTTATGTGGATAAAACAGGTACTTTGTGGCTAAATTTACCTGTGACAAACACCATAAAATTTATCAAATGATATAAAAGAACTCATCATAAATGTGCTGTATGACATAACATATGTGCACATGACAAATGGTTTTAAAACCCCACAGAAGGGCAGGAAATTTACAGAAGCAAAAAGCTGGTTGTACTGACCATAGTATATAGGAGTTAATCCAGCAATCCTGCAAATCCTCCAAACAAGTACTAAATACCTATGCTCAGGGAAAAATACCCCGAACAAACCAACAAACCAGCACTAAATACCTATGCTAAAGGGAAAACAAAACCCACCGAAAACTCCAATGCCCCAAGGCTTAATTAATCAGATAAGCCACAGCTTGAATGAGCAAAAGGAGAATAAAGATTCAGTACCACAAGACCCAGGGTCATCGCCATGACTTTTGCATCACTTATGCAGGGTTCCTGCAAAGTACAGCAAGGGGAAATAACTACTTACATGTCTTTGTTGATATCATTAACCAACTAGACTGAAAATCTACTAGGATTTTCAATAAGATAAAGGATATCATGCAGGTTTACACCTTTCCATACCTGACAGAATACATAGTTTCCAGAGGAGGCCCTTTCATAAAATCCAGTCATACTTCAGAGAAGAATTAGTTCAACTGATTTGGAGAGAAGAGGTTTTAAAACACACTTTCATGATAACAGAAAATCCTCAGGTTGATGGAGATGCAGAGAAATCAAATCAAACTCTTAGAAAAACCTGAAACAGTAACTGCAACATTTAAATTAGCAGAGATCCCAGAGCCTAAGCCTGTCTGAATCAATGACTAAGTGGCAAAGGTACCCCCTTCAGAGCTGGGATGCTCCAGACAACCTCAGACTCTTCTAAGAAGAGACCAATTTACAGATAAATTTGGCAGCAAGTTGGCCCTTGTAAGGCAGAATTCTGTTTAGCATTTACATGGAAAGCAAGAAAGTTTAAAGAGGGTTTGTAGGCAGCAAAGGGACGGATCTCCAAGTTACCTCTGGCCCTAGCCCTGCACAGGCAAGGCATTACCAGTCTAGCTTTGGGATGAAGCATTTCCATCAGACTATATTGTCACTGGGACTCTTTCATGTGAAAATTATGGAAACCCGAGAGAGGAGCTGAACACATGGTGACTGGTGTTGTATAGGCAATAAACCCTATCTCTGCAAGATAACCATCAGAAACCAGGAATCAAGGCCCCACTCAGGAGAAGGGAGAACAAGATGACACCATAGACCCACCAAATAAGGAGATAACACAGGAATGAACTGTTGATAAGGCCAAAGAAGAATTTTGATTGAACTTTTGTGTTGACCTTTAGTTATTTGCATGTGAAATACAAACCCATAGGCTGTAATATCCCCTTACTCAAATAAGCCCCTTCCTCATGGAGAATGCATGGTAAAATAAATGGGTGCTGTGACTTCACGTGAAGGTGGTAAGATATACTCACAATGAATGCAGGTTTAGACTGTTTTGTGTAGGGGAAATGTTCATCTTTCACTGTTTGGAGACTATAAAAGCGGGTAGCTGTCACATGGAGTGGGTGCTAGCTTTGGTTTACCACCTTGCACCCATCTCTGTGCAGACGTGAAATAAATATCTCGACTCTGTGTGAATTGGCTTCTTGCATGCCAGGTAGAACCCATATTTGGGACTGCACTGGGACTGTTGTAGCTGAGTCACTAGCTTGGTTTTTCTCATTTTTTGTCACTAACACTCTGCAAGGTTTCAAGTTCTCTGCAATGTGGTGCACAACACATGTTCTCCAGAGGGGTAAGCCAAGAAAACTGTAAGCCTACTTTTAGGGTATTTAATAAACTTCAGTTCTTAAGACACGACAAGATCCTAGGTTGCTAGGTCCACAAATACTGAATATGCCTTAGCAAATTCTGTAACAGTATATTGACCTATACTGAAAGCATTCTTACTACAAAGGTACAGAACTGGAAAGCATAACAGAAAAAACACCTCAGAAGCAAAGAGCTTTCCTGTGGTGAGTCCAGCTAGAACTGGTCTGACAACAGAATAAATACAACTAGCAATTTAACTCATACACATCATGTTAATGATTGATAGCATTCAAAAAGAAAGCAACTTGAAATCCTAATCTGCAAATGAACCCCAAACTTTTATTTGGAATTTAGGCTGACATTTGCATCACAAATACTCAGGCTGTTCTGGAAGTGAGAGTGGAAATGTGCTTGGGCAAGTGGAAAGGTGAGAAGAAACAGTAGAACAAGGACTAAAATAATGGCATATATTGTTATCTAAGGTCAGCAGTTCACCTGGATCACAGTGCAACCTATGAATGGTTTCATTCAATAAAGAGAGAACAAGAAAATGGAACTGCAATATAAGATGACAGGAGGTTAAAGGAACTGGCCTGGAGCCAGAATGGAGCTAAAAGGAAAACAGAGCAATGACGCAGCAGTGTTGTCTAAGACTCGCGTGCAGTGAAACTAGATATCAAGATCACAGTAACTTTGACTCTCAAAGACTATCCAAAAGCAGTTTGTTTTTAGCAACAAAGAGGAATTTAGGACATGTAGAGAGGATTCAGCACTGGCATGTCTTGTGCAACATGTTGTCCACAAACTGTCCTGGCCAGATTACTTACACTTCTGTTGGTGAAAATATGAGTAAACAGAGTCAGCTGATTTATGAAGTGAAATAGAAGTCACTTTCCTTATCTGTATGGTCTTGAAGTGAGTTTTGTTTCATTAACTTTCACATAAGTTGGCAGAGAATCCAAAGTGAGAAGGCAAGAAGAGATCTTTCCAGCACTGCTTCTTCATTGTGAAAGGAAGTGGTTGCACCCATTCATTGGAAAAGAAAAAAAAGGTAGGAAACACACACAGTGATTGATAATTTAGATAGAGCAAAAAAAGAGCCAATTCCTATATAGTGATTGGGTCTATTGATGCAGAGATTTATGGTAGGAACACTAAGCTTGGCAAATACACAAATGTGCCAGAAAGCACCAGCAGGAACAGTTAAAACAGAAGGGTTAAAAGAATGGTGAGTGTTGGTGGCAGAGAAACCAGTTTGTTACCAAAAGCCCAAAATATCAGTGAGCATACTGGGAAAATGAAGGACAGAATTGAAGATGTGGAGAATGGCAGGAAGATAAAGAACAGGATTTAATCCATAAAATCTCCAGAGAGGGAGATGCAAGAAGGAATATATCAGCAAAGTTAGTTCAGGAAGGTTGGACAGGATATAAAAATAAAAGATTACAATCACTGTAAACTCCAGAAGTACCTTGAAGAGTCAAAGGCACATTCAAAAACCAGTTGTTTTTCCCCAGTCATGAGATATGATGACCATTCTTCAGCTGATAGTCCTTGTCTTTCTTGTCATATCCAAGTCATCTTGGCCAGATCACAGATAAGTGATTTGGCCAAGATGAATTGAATATGACAGGTATTCTTAGTGTTTGTGTGTTTGATACTGTAAGACCATGAACGTGAGTTAGATCAGTATTGTTTAAACCAAAAAGCGCTCTCTGTTTCACGTTTTGCTGCATTAGCAGCAGCACAGACTGAAGGGTGGCTCATTGGATAAGGAAAGTGATAGCTCTGACCTGCAGGTGTTGGCTGGTAATAAATTGGTTTAGAGATAAAGAAGAGAAAATAAAAGTTGTGTGGTGGAACATCCACCCATTCTCCTGAATATAACTGAAAAAGAGGGGCCTGGTCACTGGACTGGAGATAGCAAGGGATGCTGCACAGGCCCTCTCCACGGTGAGGCTGGCCAGCTCTGTGGTCACCTGCACTCTTACAGTGAGTGCTTTGCTCACAATAGAGATTTATCCATCCCAATAGCAATCACATTTGGGATGTGTTCTTAGCTTTGGAAACTCCTTTGGCAACACACCCTAATACCCTTATTGCATTAATAAAACATACAGTTCCTAGGAAGAAAAAATGCACTTGGTGATCAAAGACACATGGTATTACACAGGGACAGAAAAATATACTGCACATGTGCTTACGATTAAACACATGGATTAATTACACAATCATTAAATGACACGTTAGGCTCATGAATACCATGTGACCATTGCTCAATGCTAACAGGTTTCATTTAATGAGTGGGAATGGGGTCCTGTGGAAGTCCATCCTCACCCCCTCTCCTCTGGCCTGCTTGCAGCTGCCCCCTGATCTCAATATCTGGGGCCTTGGCCTTTGTGTAGGAGTTGAGCAGTGAAGCACTTTGACCATACTGGGAACTCTTGCAAGGCTAAGGTGGGGGCAGCACCGACTGTGTCAGGAACTCTGCTGCCTGGCCAAGGTGGGAGATGAGAGTGCGAATAATCCGTCATCCCCTGACAGCCCGGAAACATCCCTTATCTGAAATGTACCCTGAGTAAAACAGTACCACCCCTACTGGAATTTTGAAAATTTCAGTAACTGTCAATCCTGGATTGCAGCCAGAAAATTTACTGATGGCTGAAGCCAACCATCTCACGACCAGCATAAACAGCATTCCTAAGTAAGACCCTTTGAGCTCTTCTGGACTGCAGCGGGCTGCACCAGCATCTCCCTCTGAGTGGGACCTCTCAGAGTGTGTGAGCTCTCAAGTTCTGCTGGTGATTGGACCTGGGCTAATATCCCCACTACTTGAGACTCTGTCCTTGCTGTTGAGAACAGCCAAAAAGCATTAGTTGTGGGTATTTCACTGATTCTCAAGGGGACTTTTTAACAGGTATACCTTTGTACATATATATATATATATCTTTGTGTGTATGTGTGTGTGTATTGACTTGCACACCCTGTAGCAAATATAGTATACACGTTATTATCTTGATTCTGGTATTATTGTCATGATTGTAGTTGATTATTGGTTAATTTAACATTTAAATGCTGCTATGATTAAGTGCTGCTAAATCCTTTAGACTTAAACCATTGACTGAGTCTGAGCCTAAGTTTGGATCCAGCTGCTCCCAGACTCCTCTCTGAGAAGGAGTTTAGAGAAGGTCACCCTTACCCTTTTCTCCCTTACCCCTTTTACATCCCTGCCCTCCATATAATTTCCTTTTTAATTGGCTTTTCCTTTATATGTATTATCCATGTAATAAGTAGTAGGGTGAACCTTGCCATCAAACTTTGTTGTGCTTTTGCAAATTCATATTAAAGTTTGTTTTTGCTAATACCTTTGACAGTGATTCTTTAAGCAAACAAAACCACTGATTTTGTGACAGGTCCAAGGCAGGAAGAGGCTGTAAGAGAATTGAAATTGGCAACTTTTCAAGCTGCAAGACTAAAAATGCCAAATTCAACATATCCTCCGTAGCCAACTGCATTGCCAAAGGCAATAGTCTTGCCACAGAAAAACATCAGAAGGGCAGACTGGTCCCACTACAGCCACCAAAAAACCCATCAGCACTGAACAGGGTGAGAGAGTCCTTGTCTGGAAATGTTTGGACAAAACAAATATTCCAGGTATATATGGTCAGAGATCGTGAAATCCCCTCTAAGTCACGTCAGAATCACTGTCAGGAGACACTTCCTTAGATTTGTATTGCCTGAACAAGCAAATACTCCTGAAAACTCATTTCTTGGCCCATACTATTGCACCCATGTTACCCCAGGCTTCAAGTTGAAGTAACGAGAGTCAACACAAACATCAGAGGTGTATTTGCCCTTACTGGGGTGAAACTGAAATAGGCAGTGTGATTATATAATGGTAGTGATTGATTCTGCACACCTGGTTCTGAGGCAATGGTGCCGGTGCCATCTGTAGTTTTAATTCTGTTGGAGTTATAACCATTAGCCTGCCCCTGGTATGTGGGTTTTGTTGTTGTGGTTGCAGTCTTAGGTGTACATCTAAAGGCGGTTCCAGTTCTGATACCAGTCATACACATTCTCAACAGATTCCACACACGGTCAAGTTACAGGTCCCTTATACAATGGTTGAATTACAGGGTTTTGGTTTTCTTCGGTTCTGGTCTGCAACATGTACCATTTGTGTGGACTAAGGATATACCCTGTACTAGGACAATTTATTGTTTGTGTAACTAAAGTCTTAACAGCAAAGCATTGCTATCAGTCTGGTGACAATGCTACCAACGTTAATAGTCTAAATAATACAATTATTACAGAAAAAAACACATTAATGGGCAGATAAAACAGCTGTATAGAAACTTCCTTGTACCTATCCCTGTTCTCTGGTTTTAGAATCACTCTCCCACTACCCCTCTGGCCCCAAAGGTTGACAATGAAAAAGGAGAGTTATGGTGATTTGTTGGTGTCCCTTGTTCTTCACTGGAAGAAATTTGATGCTGGTGGTGAAAACTTCCACTGTAGGGTCTGTGCTTCAATTTTTTTTTTATTCTGTAACATTCACCGCATCTTCCTCTTTCTTTATTGTTTCACAATTCCTAATTCTAACAAAATTCACTGTCTGTGGTTTAGTTTATATGATGTTAGATACTCACTCTTTGTTCTCTCTCTCTTGTTTTTTTTCCCTTAAAACTGGTTTTATCCAGCTCCCAAGGCTGCATTCCTTTAGTGACGGTAATTGACTACCGGTGATTTGTTTATGACCCTGCGGTCTCTGGTATAGTTGTGTGCCTGTACTTTCAAGGCCTCTGCTATCATCCTGCACTCCTACTCTTCTAGGCAATTCTAGGTCACACACACAGAATTATGAGCTTTTTGCACTAACCGTAGTTACATAAAAAACTTCTATAGCAGTAGAGCATACAATTGCACAAAGTTAACTAATGTTAGAACCAGTTAGATAATATTATATGTAATCTGATTGTTAGACAACAGCTGCTACAGCTAAACAAAGAAATGCAAAGCCCCTCGCAGGCCAAAACAAGCTCAGACAAAGCAACTGTTGACAAATCTCAGCCTTGAAGCAGTACAGAACTAAACCACAGCCTCTGGCCTCTGTACCAGCAAAGGCACACTCCCACCACTCTGTACCAGCAAAGGCACTTCACTTGGGCTTCAAGGCTACACCATCACAATACAGTGTCCTGACAGCATTTCCAATTGTGACTCCATGGGTTTTACATCTATCAAGATACAATCCCCTGGTAGCACGATGCATGTTTTCTCTGATGTAACTTGACGTACTTTAATATATTGTATCTTGATAGTTTCGTCTGGGTGTAGAGTCTTAGTAGTCTTAGCCTATTCCAATATGGTTCTCTTCTAGGGTTAATTACTAGATACTTCCCTGTTCTAGAAACCTTCAAAATTCACTTTACATATTAATGGTAGTATAATACATGCATACAACACTTTTTTTTCAACTGCTTGTCCTTAACATCTGCCTAATTATGGCGTATTACTGGTATGAGTTTAAACCTGATTCAGTTCAGGTTATGATACCATGCCCTTGAAGGACCAAAACAAGAATGCCCAACCACTGTAAAAGAATACCATGTGGGTAGAAGGCTTTGGAGCATGAAAATATAGCTTCAGCACAAGCAAAATGCAGCTGACTGTTGGGCAAGGGCAGATAGGGGCAGCCCCAGCACCTGGCATCAGTTCAATATTAAGTGCATTGGATGTGCAGCTGTGAACATCCACAGGGATGAACTTCTGGGAAGGTAATCCCAGTATGCAGGCCTGCCAGTGATTTTAGAGATCATGAGGTGATAAAGGGATGAGTGGTTTGAGATTCAGATTATTGTATGCAGGGATTATGATTCTGCATATTTGCTTGAGCCAAAATATAGTGAAAGTCAGGAGATGGGAAGATTATTTCAAATAAGGACCCATAAGGAGATTGGTAAATGGATCAGTCAGTCTAGGAACCATTTGTGGATCAGATGTGAAAGCTCATCAGAGAAACAGGATTAGGAAACTGAATGAAAGAATGGTGGATATGCCTGTTAGATTGCCAGCCTGAGGCATGTGATACAGTCACTAACAGCAAACATCGGTGCCCAACAGAAACATGAAGATTAAGAAAACATGAAAGGGAAAAGAAGACACAGGAATAAAAGAACACATAATGTATTAACATAATAACTGGAAATACACACCACATGTGTGACTCCACAAGTTACTGACTCAGCTGGAGGTCTCTGCTTCAAGGATTTAGTGACCATGACCAGCATCCAAGGTCTGAGGATGAAGCAACAGTTGCAACTGCTGAGTGACCTTCAGCCATCCTGACTGCCAAGTAGTGCATGAAAACTGTTACGGAGGCATTACAGAAGACAGTGAAGGAAAGTGTGAAGAACTGAAATTACCAGTTATCCCTGATCGTGACAATTTTAAGAAACTTGAGTTGATTGGTATCGGGAATTTAGTTCTTCAAAACCCTTTTCTGCAATGGCGATGCTGTTCATTATACCCTTAACTTCATTGGAAACTCCTTCAGAGTGAGATATTTTAACCTGGATAACTGAGTTGTGTCAGGAATGGTCAGAGATACAAAATAAAATAGGAAAATGCAAGAGTAGAAATGACAGAAGTGAAGGTGCCCTTTTGAATATGTGTATATGTGGTTTTGTGATTGAAGTTGTTGACAGAACACAATTTTCACGATAAAGGTGAAGGTCCTGCTGTGACTGTAAATAGGATGGGTCCTCTGTCATATAAAATCAATGAAATGCAGTAACAAAAAATGAGTATGTGCATCACGGTTAAAATTTGTATACTAGACTATTTTAGACTACTAAAAATATTCTGCTGGCTTCTATCCCTTTGATAGCCATGTTATTCACTGCAAGGTGAGGACTTGGAATATCGGCGAGGAGTCAAGGACAGGGCTTGGTGTGCATGATCCAGTCTCAGTTCACAAAGCGAACATCCTGGTGACAACTGTCAGTTCACAGTGACCCCAGCCTCTCATTACTGCAACACTGGATTGTTTGACGTGCAACTCATGTGTGAGCATGATAATCTGCTGTCAAAAACAAAGGAGTGTGTAAATGGAGGCAGGGACAACCTTGAGCTGAGCCTCAACTGGTTGCCTTCCCTGACTGCCTGCTTTTCCTTTGGGCAGTGGGGCAGGGCTGGCAGCTGGGCTGAACACAGCCCCAGGATGTCTCAGTAGGGCCCTGGGGATGGACTCAGGTAGGGCCACAGTGTGGATCCAGGTAATAAAAAATGGATCCAGTTTGACAGCATCTCCATAACAAGACAAACACTGTTTCTTTTAGTGAAAACAGATTTTTCCACCTATTATTAGTGAAGATCACAGAAAGAACAAGTGTGGGAGTGTTCATTATTCTGAGAATTCATGCGTGCCTTCATTATACTGAGAATTACTGAAAGTCAGTGCAATGGATCAGTAATGTTTTTTGTGTTTCAAGGTGCAGGGAACAATACTGTTCCTGATGGTGGGTTTCGATTGGAATAAAATTAACTTTGTGTGAACTACAAATGGTAGTAGCCTGACCTAAAGAGTTTACTCAGATTCAATCTTGTCAAATATCAACATAACACAGAGCAATTATAATGGAACCTGAACATCTAGATGAGCTGAAACACATGAACAAGACATGCCATGGACTGCATGTGAACCTAAGACAGAATGGAAATTGAAGCCAATGTTTAGTCCATGGTACCTCCATTTTTGGATGTCCCTACTGATAATCACTCCCAGTCCTAGTGCCGAAAGATCCCACCCTTCTTTGTTCTTTGCCTCATATTACATCTAATTACCCATTTTCTCTTTCCCTGAGCCCACCTTTTCACTGTCCCTGCACATTCCTGTTTGTCTCTGCCCATATTCCTCCCAAAAAACCCAACACTCCCTATATTAGTTCTTTCTAATTGGCCTTAATTCTGCTACTCCTGATGTTCCTTTTTAACCTGGTGTTTCCAACACTGTTGCCTTGGCAATTTGGTCCAATGCAGTGTAATGGATATGATTTGCTGGACTGTATCAGCCTTCAAGTAGAGCATTCTGACATCACCTTCCAATAATTAATTCATGGTGATCATGTCTCATGGACTCCCTTACTTTTTCAGAGTGCTCTCCTGTCCACAGTTCAGCCATGGCACACTCCAGGGCTCAGTACACACAATTCCTGCAGGGTGCAAGGTGGAGGCTTCCATAAATCAAGTGCACCCGAGGGGCAAAAAGTTATCTCTTCTATACAGTAAAATTCACACATCTAACACATAGTCTCTGCCTACCTAATACATATTTATTAGCAGATGTAATCTTAGGCATTGCTTGAGTGATTTGAATGACTCTTATCAGTTAAGAAAAACAAAGTTCTTCATTAATCAACTTCTATTGTAGAAGTTATCTGACAACATCAGTTATGTTTACAAAAGTTGAGAAAATTCAGCCTGGAGGACAGATAATTCAGCTGCATTGTCCTGCTGGTCACACCTCATTCTAGCAGCTCCTGTTTGCAAGGTACACTCAGCTCTTGACTGAGGAGAGGCCATGCCTGGCAGGGGAGGAAGGCGCAGGGATGCCACACCAACAGCACTAGGCTGGGAGGCATGCTCTGATAGCTTGGAATCTGGAGAAGACAAAGGTCAAGGATGCCCAAAAGATTAAGCACTGACTGGCAAGGAAATTATAAAGCTTTGGGCAACAAGAAAACCAATACACAATAAGCACCCCAAGCGCATCTGGTGCAACAGATTCCCGATTTCTCTGCTGTAATGGGAAGCTGTGAAGGGCTGTGTGCAAGGGTAATTAGAAATGTACCATGACACTGAGTTTGTCTTAACAAAGAAAGTTTTAATTCCTCATTTGCACAGGCTGATGAAACCCATTTGGCATGTTGAGAAGGATATTCAACTCTGTAGCAACTGATTTTCAGATCACAGAATCATAGAATATCTCAAGTTGGAAGGGACTCATAAGGATCATTAATAACAACTCCCTACTCCTCACAGGACTTTCTGAAACCAAACCATATGACAAAGGGTGTTGTTCAGATGCTCCTTGAATTCTGACAGGCCTGCAGCCACAACCACTTCTCTGGGGAGTTTGTTCCATTGACTGGCCATCCTCTCAGGGAAGAACTTTTTCCTAATGTCCAATCTGAACGCCCCCTCACACAGCTCCATTCCTTTTCCTATCACTGGTCATCAGAGAGAGGAGATCAGCACCTCCTCCTCCACTGCTCCCTTTGGCGGTGCATTTATCCCCTCCTCAGGCTGCGCTGCAATCTCAGGAATGTTCATTAGGACTAAGCCTTGAGCAATGACTTAGGCAATGAAGCTTCCCTCAGTCTTATCAGAAACTAATGCATGACTAAGGCAGGCAGCCACTGTACTTAGCAGAAGCTTCTGTAGCCTAACAAAGGACAAGAGATAGTCAGCTATCCGGACAGCCTTGGAATATCACTTGTCTGAATGATCCTAGAGATTGACAAATGACTGAAGCCAAGCATTTTGCAACCCTATAAGCAGAGGTCTTAGGTGAGACCCTTGGAGCTCTCCTGGACCTCAGCGGGCTGCATGTGCCAGCCTCTTACTCTGAGTGGGACACCTCTCAGAGCTTGCCAGCCCTCAGGTCTCTGATACTTGAAGGACTGATACTCAAAGGACCGTCACCAAAACCTGGCAACAGGGCCTGGGTTGATACCCCGCTCCTCAAGGCTCAGCCCTTCACCCATTGAGAGAAGCAAAGACATTCCACATGAGTATTTCACTGACCTCAGCGTGGGGTTGTCACCAAACAGGACAAAAGAAACCTATCCAACACCAATTTGATGTGAATAAGCAGACACTTCTTTATTTCAGCACTGGGAATATGGGGAAATTGCTCCTCCAAATGTGTTCCACTTAGCAAACAAAATCCATCCGTTTTATACACTTTTTCTGCTGAATCATCTTTACATAAGTTCTTTTACATACTATGCATAATATGCCCACTCTTAAATTTACCTTTTACAATGATGAGTTTCACTAGTTATATAACTTCATTAATATTCCTACTCTAAGACAATCATTGGTCATTTCTACCGAGCTCTATTGATTGGAATCCTTAATATTCAAATTAAAATGGGAAAGGTAGGGGTTTTCCCAGCAGCATAACTGGTGTGCATGACAGTCTCCATAGTTTTCTTGAACAAAACATAAGAAATCCCATAACCTCTTGGTGAGGTTTCTATGGTTGCATATTTTAAACACAGCACTCCTAATATTCCTGTACCTTATACTTAACAATTTTCTACTTGTAAACATAACTAACTCTTTTATATGATTAAATCGATTTTATCAGAATATTCATAACAGTGGGAATTTTTAATAGGTACCTTTGTACATATTGCTTTGTGTCTGTGTGTACGAGTGCGTGAATGTGAATATAGCAAGTATAGTATGGATATTGCCAACTCAGATTTATAGTTATGTTACTTCTGTGCTTATAGCAAACATGACTGAATAATTTTGTAAGTATTAAATTAGTTAATGATTAAGTGCTTCTAAATCCTTTAGACATAAGACCCTTGAGCAAGCCTGAGGCTAAGTTCGGCAAGGGGATCCACTTTGAATATTGTCACCCAATGGGAATGTCTCCCTTATCCTTTAACACTCTTATCCTTTTGTATCCCAGACTACATGCAAATGATTTTAAATAGGTTCTGATCCAGTTTTCCTTTATATAGTTTATCTATCTAGTAATAGAGTGAACTTTGCCACTGAATTCTGTTACATCACACGTTCACAAATATATATTAAAACTTCCTTTTGCTAATAACTTTGATGGTCATTCTTGAAGTGGCCAAAATATTCATGACATACTCCTCAAGGAAGCTGTAAGCTGCAATGGGCTCACCCCTCAGTCTTTTCTTCTCCAAGCTGAACACATTAAGTGGCCTCTGGTACTCTTTGTAAATGTTGCACTTGAGGCTGTTCACCATCTTGATCACTCTCTTCTGGTTACTCTCTAATAAACGGATGTCATTCTTATACTGAGGTGTCCAAAACTACACACGAAGCTCTCCCTGCAGAGGTGAGGTTACACCCAGTGCAGAGCAGGGCAGGACAACCACCTCCCTGAAGTGGCTCGCAATGCTGTGCTTGATACACACCCCAGGACGTGGCTGGCCTGTTGGCTGCCCGGGAACACTGTTGACTCACACTCGACTTGCCAGCGACCCAAGTCCCCAGATCTCTTTTCATGGGGCTGATCTTCAGCCTCATGTGCCCGTTATGATCCTACTAGTGAGAGATGCCTCTGCCTGAATTAAGGTGCAAACGAGATCATGTGCCGAAGTCAACAATCCGTATTTTATTTAACAATAAATGTGAGGTAGAGAGATAGAAATAGAAATAGAAATAGAAAATAGGAGAGAGAGGAAGAGAGAGAGAAAGAGATCAAGCAGAAGATCCACTGCCCATGAATCCAGCAGTGTCCTGTTGGTCCTTTCTCGCCCCAGACTTCTTGGTGTGGGGGTCCCAATTAGTTCTTCTGGTGGTACCCACAGTCCAATTTCTGAGTATCCATGGAGGCGTGCTCCTAACTTACATGTGAAAGGAGGTTGAGCATGCCTTCATTGCATGCTAAGTGAGGGTGGGCGTGTCCTCTTTCTGCACACACTTCCTTCAAGGTTTTGAGGGGCTTGGGGGTTGTTGTTGGTCACAGATGCTGTCTGTCCAATAACGTGGGGTGACCTTTGTTTGACCAGTGATATGCATGTTAGTAGTTGCTTCCTTTCACACGGCTTGCCACAGCAGAAATTTTTGTCCAGACGCATTAACCAGGATGTGCTAACCAGATATAGCCTCAGCCAGGCCTGGAATTAGTGTCTTCCTGTTGTAAATTCCTTCTTTCTGTGCTTATCTTATGGCAAGTTCCTTTTCTAGCCTTAAGAGTGTTTCAGACAGGCAACTGTGCTGTTTAACTCCTTACAGTTCCCCAAGTTGCACATATAACCAGGATTACCCTATCCCAGGCGGTGAATCCAGCACTTGCCCTTGTTATATTTCATGCAGTTCATGATGCTGATTCTCTGTCACTGGTGCCACCTCAGTCTCTGAGTAGGCTTTTCATGTTTTTTCCTCCAGTTTCTGTGGCCCCTTGTGCTTCCCTATCTATTTTAGATTAATTGCCAAGTTAGCAAGCGTGACACACATCTACACGAAGGGTCAGGAGGAGGACCCAGGGAACTACAGGTCTGTCAGCCTGACATTGGTGCTAGGGAAGGTTATGGAGCAGATCATCTCACGGAATCATACAGCACATGCAGGATAACCAGGGATCAGGCTGTCACATCCCACTCCTAAAAGAACACCCAAGATTCGTGGATGCCCTTGGTTCAAAAGGAACAACAAATGTCAGAGGGTCCAAAAAATCTCACAAAGTTTTAGTAGTAAATTATACACTTGGCATGGAAATTAGTTAAGTTTTGCCCTTCAAGTAGTAAGAGAAATAGAGAAGCAAAGAGGGAAAAGAGTAGGGGGAGGAGAGAGAGAAAGAGACAGTGCAGATAGGAAAGGAGATCATCACTTCTGGGTCTGGTATCGATCCAGCTGACAGGGTGTTCAGGGTCCTGGGGGTGCCACCTGGGCTTTAGGTGGTACCTTTTTATAGGCAAGCTTTCCCTGCCCTGGAATTAGGTTTGTCTTTTTTGTATACATGAGTTAGCATGCACAATCCACTCTTCTGGACCTTTCTGGAAATGGATTGGGGGAGTTTTGAGGGTCTTTGATGATCTCAATCTTTTGGTTAACAGTTCATGCCCGCCTCTTGACCCCATCTCGGCGCTTGTGCTGTCTTTTGTGCTGTGTGGTCCTCACAGACCAGAAGAGGGAAGTGGGCTCCAGAAAGGTGGTGCTCCACCTCGGTACAGCCCCCTCTCCAGGCACATCCTGTTCGAACTTGTCCACTGGCACAACAGCAGCTATTGGTGTTTGGGACAGAGCAGCCCATTAACTCCTTGTTGCCCGGCCTTCTTCACAGGCTTAGCACTGACAAAAGGAATGGAACATAGCAATGCCTTACTTATCTAAAGAAGGAAACAATGTCTTTGAAAGGAGTAGATGAAAAAATGTAAAAGTAGTCACACAGGATTCTAAATGTAGCTGAAGCCAGTGAATAAACAGATAATGAGGAATATAGTGGCTTTTGTGGCAAAGCCATGCAACAAGAAACAACAATGCATGTCCTAAGAGAAGCTCAAGACACGGCCATTTGTCACACTGAGGGCACTCGGTGACTACCAGAGGCCCCTTCAGACAGCCATAAAAGGACTTCCAGTAAGAGGTGGAGGCATGCAAATTAATTCTAGGAAATATGATGTTTATGTATTAGCCAGGAAGTAGGCTGTAATGAATATGTGTGATTGTGATGGAATAAATACATTGCGTGAAGTGCCACAACACAGCAGATTAGAGGAAATATCCTCCGAGTGTCCAGTGTGCTGCAATGAAGAATGCCTGCTTTCTAATGCTTCAAGTGAAGTGTTGTTTGTGAAGTGAAGCAAAGGAGTCCACTCTACAGCAGGTACTGTAAAGTAAGGCACACCTTTACTGGTGCTGGGAGCATGCAGGGATTAGCACCTCCATATGCATGTCTGCCTGTGGTTCATTTCAGACAAGCTTTTATACTTTTACAAATCCAGCATCCGCCTTTGCCTGTTTGCTTATCTAAAAGTTACAGTTTTAAGGTCTGGGTTCTCACATAACTTGTAGTTTCTTTATCTTAGGGTTGCAAACACGGTACATAGTTCCTACCTAATATATTCATCACACACACCTAACTTTACTATAGGATATAACTATACTATAGCTATAGGATTTATGCTCTGTTTATAACTGTACTTTATTGATTACATCCTTTTATTTTCTATTTAAACAAAAATTATGACTTTGCACATACGTGGTCCTCTACCCTACTATATATTACAGCAAAACTTATGATTTTGCATTTTTTTTTTAGACTTTTGTGACAGATAACATGCCTCTCCCTTCTTATTTCCTTAGCCCACCAGGTCTAGGCTCCTGCTTGCAAAAGCCTTTAAGGTTAGACACAGTAGTCACACTTAGGTATTTTCTTAATTCATATTTATGCTAAGAAGCTTATGTGAAGTGAGACCTGTGTTTCAGGACAGTCTCACTCTTTGACAAGGTGACCTGGTCAGTGGATGAGGGAAAGACTGCGGACGTTCTCTACCCCACAAAACAAAACAAAAAGAAAGAATTGGGACTGGGCTTTTATAGTATAAAGTTATTGGCTGTCAGTCATATGTTTCTAGGCTGGCTGTGTCAGCTCATCAGCTTTAGATACCTTATCTTTAGTACTACTTGGTTCCTTTATCAGGGAATTTGCGTTGAAACATAGGGTTTCTTTTGAACACTTAAATATAGAGATTTTAGATAAAAATTAGTAGAACTCAGCTGGAGTTAATTAAAGAAATTAATGATTAGCCAGGAAATTAAGTGCAGGATAGGCTCTGATTATTTGATATTTGTTTAGCTGTGCTTATAATAGGTAATTAATAATCTTAGAAAAAGAAATTCAAAGGAGAGCCTAGACAGTTACAAATCTCACCCAGATGCAACCTATTCAAAAGCAATAAAGGAGGGTACTGGGAGTCTTCCAAGGTCAAATGTATTGTCAAAAACCATAGAGGCAAAAAGGTCAAAGCGAGGAAGACAAGTTTTACTTCCTCAAAACCTGCCCTCCGCCTCATTTTACGACCACCGACTCAATTTCATTGCAAGAATTGTGCATGCTTAATGACTTTTGCTAATTTCCATATGAAGTGGGGAATGGGAGGTGTCTATGTTATGAATATGTATCTGTATTTTAAATATGCATTATTGTTTTAGATAAATAGATCCTGTATTGTATTGTGACTTTGGAGCTGTGTGTTCAGGAGTCATCTCTGCAGCTCTCCGGCGCTGAGATAAACATACACTTTCTAACTTTAATGAGTTAGGGAGTCTTTGTCCATTTCAGGTGGATATCGATATTAGATCTATATCCATATTTTAATACATCAGTGTGGCACATCCTCACCTGTGTCAGTTTCTGTCAAGAAACGTTGTTCACATCTTCAGAATGTTTGACTTCAGGAGGGTTGAGTTGTCACCGAAATTTGTGAATAAAATTCCTTAACACCAAAGTAGTATTAAGAAGCAGGCATTACTTCATGATGGTGCCAGGTGCACAAGGCTAACTCCTGAACAGTTTTACTCCTGAATTTTGCTTGTGGCAGTGGTGGATGACGCCACTGCCGCTCCTAAGAAGCAGCCAGTTCCAAAAAGGCTTAAGGTTCAGTGGTGGGACACTGCCAAAGCTTAAGAACCTTTGATGGTCTCGTCCCAGAAATCGTCTCCCCCTTCCTGAGTTTAAAGATACGGCTTTTCCCTATTTTTTTAACACGCGTCTCTGTTAATTCACCCTGTCCGTCACTGTACTCACCCTGCCCCTTCTGGAAAGTCCCCTGGAAAATCCCTTCTCACTCGACGCCCCATTGGCTCCGGTTCCCTTTCCTCGCCCTCTACAATTGGTCCTCCCCAATCACCACATTTTTTTTGTACCACCCCTGGTCCCCCGCCCCTTTTTACCCTCGTATAAAATGTGGCGTAGGACCTCGTTACAGCATTCCCTGTCTCTGGGTCCTTCATCAGCATTAAATCTCGGAACTCCACACGGAGAACCCCTCCGCCCTCTTTGCCTCCGTCCTTTACTACGTCTGCTGGAATCTGGAGTGTGTGTGCGTGCCTGCACCCACCGAGCGGGGAGTGCTCGGTGCATGTGCCGGGGTTTGCCAACCCCCCGGGGGCGGCTCTGCGAGGGACGCTCCTTGGAAGGTCGCAGTGCACCCTGGGCTCGTCCCCCCTCGCTGTTTCTTCCTGAAGACAAGGTGCAAAGCGGCATTTGGTGACACTACAGGGTCTTTATTAGTCCCCAGTTCTTCTAACTGAAGCCTCAGCTGGTCCTCAGATCGTGGGGCTATGTGAAACAACCACTAAATTTTTCTTTAAAAATGTGACGCGCTTGAAGCACAGAGCTGTGGGAGTTCACTAGAGAGCTGAGAAGGCAGGAAGGGAGGCAGGGAAAGAGTCAGGGAGGAGGGGTTCAGCCTGGAAGGATTTGAGGAACGAAAAGCCCGCTCTGTCGGCGCTGTGCGCTGCCGAGTGAGCCCGCGAGCACAGAGCTCGCCCTCCCCTGCGGCCCCGGCCCTGCATACGCTGGGCGGGCGGCGGAAAGCGCCGGCCCCGCCTCTCCCTCGGTACAGGAGCTCCCGCCCCACTGCCCGGAGTCAGAGTCTCCTTCCGCCTCCCACCGGGGTCGGGGGCCGTAGGCTCCGGACGAGTGGCTGTCCGGGTTCGGTGAGGACGTGCGCGGCGGCGGGGAGAACGAAGGAAGGAAGGAAGGGAGGGAGGGAGCGAGCGGGGCGGGGGCCGTGCCGTCCTGTCCACTGCCCGCGGGGCCGCGGACCCGGCGGCCGCCAGGAGCCGCTCCCCGGGAGCTGCCGGCCCCTGCGGAGGGGCTCGGGGTGGGCGGGCGGCGGAGCCGTTTCCCGTGTCTGGGCCGCGGAGCGGGG
>WBMZ01006352.1:0-21885 GCA_013400975.1 Atrichornis clamosus | reverse complement strand
GTCTTTTAAACTAAGACATCAAGAGAAGACTTATTTGGTATCAATATGTAAAAAGAAAATGCAGAAAGAAAAATAAAAAGCAAAAATAGAAAAGCAAATAATGTTATCAAGATGGCAAAGCGAATCCAAAGGTCCATTTAGCTCAGTCAAGAAAAGCTGGGGAAACAATTTGCATCTGTTAAAGGAGGCTGTAAGAGCATGCAAGCAGGTAGGACAGGTTCCAGAGCAGTCAGTATGAGCTTCTGGATCAACCCTAATAAACTACGTATTGTAAAGCCACTCCGAGGTTTTGATTTCACTTGGAGGAGTAAGTGATCCATCTGGTAAGTCTTCTGCTTTTCTTATTATTCATGCTGCCTTATTCTTAGTGCTTTGTCTCATGGTCCAGAGATGACGAACTCTCTGGGGCCACAGTGCATGATGAAGCCTGAGCTATTGTATTGCCCCTATATAGAGTTTAGGTCTTGGAGACCTTGAGGTCTATTATTGTCACAAGCCTTGTGAGATGGGACAGGTAGGGGCACTGACTGATCGCAGCAGCAGCTGCATAGTATCAGCTGTCTGGACACAGAAATGATCTGTGCTCCCTATCAATGCTGATCTGTTTTCCACGGCTTGATAATTAAGTGTGGCTAAAATATGTAGGGAAAAAATAACTCATACTGTACAACTCATCATTAGGCTACTGAAAAAAATTCCCTGTCATCCAATTCCCTCAGCTTTGGACCACTGGTAGACTGTGGAGCATGGCTCCTATATCTTATTTTCAGTAGTTAAATGGCATCAACAAACTGCTGAGTCATATCTCTTGCCATAATTAGCACCTGAGGAGGGCAGGAGAAGGTCTCTGAAAGCAGGAAGATAAGAAGCTGCCCACGGGATGGGCTTTGCACTGAGAGTTACTGAAGGCTTTGTGTGGGCTGACTGAAACATCTAAAGAAGCAGCAGGCATCAGAGTTTCCCTTGTAGCCAGGTTGGAATGGGTTAGGTGGGGAGCTTTAGAGCCTAATGCTTCCCATCTCATCCATGTGCAAGCATATGCAGGAAAACAGTTCTTAGATGCTGTATGATTGGCAACACGAAAGTGTGAACACTAATATTCCTTCTCAATTCAACCACTTCTGTGTGTCCTCCAGATGCATATCCTTTAATCTCATTTTGTTTTTGTCCAAAGTCTTGAAGGTGATTCAAGTCCATGAGGACTTGCTGGGGTAGTGGAGTAGAGCTCCCTCCTCTCCTGTGCTGCCAGTTTATTCCCTTCCTGTGCACCATGCTCAAGATGAGCACAGTTGTTTTGTGAGCAATGACGTTTCAGACATGTATATCTAAAAGTTGTGCCTTGCTTAGCTTGATGTGCAGTGTGTGCAGCACCATTCCCTTGCCCAACTGGAAAACCAGCAAAGTACAGGGAACTGAGGGATCCTCCGTGACAGCTCAAACCGAGACAAATACTTCAGCTGTCAAAGCTCACAGATTTTCTCACAAAGCGAAGAATAACCAAAGTGAACATCTCTGGTTGTTGTGGAGGACGGCAATGTTACGCCACTGTCCATATAGACATGGGTCATGGGCTGCTGAAACAGCATTTTGAGTGGTGGGATGTTTCTCTTGGTGTGGCAAATGCTCAGTGTCTAGTACTAGGACTAATAAGCTTTGAAATTTTTCTGTAGAATTAGTGAGCTTGTATCAGCATAGGACATCTGTGGAGGCCTTTAATAAAGCACTTAAACACATTCTACTTTTCCAGCTTTAAAACTGCTGTATTTTGAGTAAGAAAAGGACCCTGGTGAAGAAGTTTCTTCTGATGCATTCTCATGGGATGCTGTCCTGCTGCCAAAGCTTCTGGGCTGATCTCCAGGCATTTTAGCACTGATTGTTTTAATTGTTTCTTGATTTCAACATCCTGCTCTTCTCTAAATCTTTTCTTTTCAAATATCTGCTTTTCCTGCTATGTGATTCTCCTCCTTTTCTTCCCTTTTGTTTTCCTGATCCTCACTTCTTTTTCTGAGTATTTTGTTCTGTCCACTTCTCTGTTCCTGCTGTGGGGAGTTAACTTGTGACTTCTTCCCGTTGCAGCTGCTCAAGAGAGCAGAGATTTCTTTCAGAGCTGGGTAGTTTGGAGGGAAAGTGGGTGGATTACACCTGAGAGAGAGTGAGCCCTGGAATCCCACTCCTCAGCTGCCTTTGCCATCCTGGCTTTGGCATTTCAGCTTTCCTCAAAGCCCAGCAACCATAAAAAATTGTGCAAAGTCTTTCTGACCCTGGTTGCCTTTGTGGTTCCCTCTGTGGGCCAGTGTTGAGGCTCACTCCTCCTGCAAAACCCCACTCTGATGACCTCCTGAAAAGCATTTTCTGCACTGCTTGAGTTTTAAGCACTGGAACATCTCAGAGGGGGACATCTGGATGCCTTTGAAACGCTTAAAGCTCGCAAACAGCCTTATGTGTTCACTATAAAAGTTTTGTACTCTGGCTTTTTTGAGGCTGGATTTTCTCCATTATGAGCATTTTGTAAACATACTTTTCTGACTTGATCTAAAACCTCAGCAGAAGAGCTTGGTGTTCCCACTTTGTACAGGATTGGACAAACTAATTCTCCATAAATATAATACAATCACTCATGGCATTGGCATTTCCCATACAAATGATTCATTCCTTAATTTTACAGTTTTTTACATGCCTAATGTAGCATTGGAAATGTGAGAGACACTTTGTTTTTTGACTTGTCTTACCAAATTGGCTTGTGATATTCAGAGATGACACCTAGTCTGAGAATTGTTCAGTGCTGCTTGTCCAGTTCATGGGAACACCAAGTGACAGCAAATAAGAGCTTCAAGGACCCTGCATGACACCATGTGGCTTCCTGCTCTGTATATCACACCTCATCTGCTTCTTCAGAGCAGCGTTTTTCATGGTAGAATGGAACTCCAAATACACTGTGTGTATGAACAGGCTTTCTTGAATACAGAGACAGCATCTTCAAAGCCAAGAAATCCCTGAGTCACAAATAGTTGGAGCCTAGAAAGTCATATTTGTGTATTTCCCTTGTTTCTAGACTCTTACTGAAGCGTCCCCTATCCTCATTGTTGTCTGATCTAGTATGCATGTTCCTGTGTAATTTTTCTTCTTTTGATTTGGATTTCAGTGTTTCCTCCAAAAGCAGTGCAAATGTTTTGCCATAGTCCAAATAACAGTGAGGAAAAAGTTTGCCTGGTGTCAGGGCAGTTTGGATAACATACACCTATATTTCAGTGCTCCTGGGCATGCTCTGTAAACAATAGTGGAATACCTAGCAGACTTGAATTTTGTTAGCTAAAGCTTGTGAGTGCGCTGGGAAATGTGTAGGCATAGAGTGGTGTTATTTATGTGGAAGAAGGAGCCTTTGGAGCAGATTTTTGGTGGTTTTAGATGGATTGGAAATGCACAGGTCTTCTGTCTTTGGTATTCTCTGATCTGAATCAGGGAAAAACTTAGCCTGAAACATAGGAATAGGTGGTTATAAGAAGAGCAGTGCAATGTTTTGTCCTTCAGAGACTTCCCTGTTGACACATTTGCAGCCGATAGTGCTGGATGGTCTTTGCAGTTATTCCAAGCTTCAGAGATGTGTAATGAAGGGGGATTTAATATTATTTTTTCTCTTAGTGTAATTTGTATTGCATAGTGACAGTGATATGTCTTCCTGCCTCTAATAATAGGTTTCAAAAATTTTTTCATAAAGGTGTTGTTATTGTACATCTCTGAGAATCAATGGTTACTCATGTCAGGGGGAACCCGGGGAAATGTCTGTTGTGTTGCTGTGGGAACTCATCTCCTGGAACATGCACTATACCTAAGAAGCCACTTGCTTCTTAGTCCTCTCCTGTATTTTTAGCAGCAGCTTTGCACTCCTGGATAGTTCTGAAACTGCTACTGCCAGCCAGGAGATGTTGGGCTGAGCCTGGTGAGCCTGCTGGGCTGCCTCTTACTCAAGCTTCATTAGAGAGGAGCAAGATATGTCCAAGCCGTTTTTTTTCCGTATTGACACGTTTCTTATCTTGTCCCTGGGAAAGTGTGACTTTTTTTTGAAGTGCACTGCTCCTCTATGCTGTAGCAGGCTTCAGTCCTGCAGCTTGACAGAGTCTAGCTCTCTGTTGGGAGCTCTGGGCAGGAGCTGCACAGCTTTGGGGTAGGAGGGAGAGGATGCAGGAGGCAAGGGAGAAGATGAGAGGAGATGACGAATAGTTCTTTCCTTAGTTGAACTTGCAGCAGTAAGGGCACAGTTATGTCCTGTCCAATAGGGTCCTCCTAAGGTTCTGCTTGGCTCTGTGTCACTTTTCCCTGGCTGCCCTGTGTTCTGTAAATCTTCACAAAAGAACTCTCATCTCAAAAGACTGTAAACCAAAGAACATTGGTGGGAAGGTTTATCAGCTACAAAGTAGGTTTTGAGAATATTGCAGCATTTTCTTTTATTCCATGAAACTAAGACAAACCAGGTTTTCATAAAGGAGAAATATAAGGGTGTGAGGCAACCAGAGCAGAGCCTGGCAGTTTCTCAGCAGACCTCACCTGGAAGCAGGCAGGATGGGGACCCATACCAGCATCTTCTCTTGCCCTCTGTGTAACATACACTTTATGCAAACCCAGCTTTTAGTTAGAAACATCTCCCATGGTGGGACAGAGCTGCTTTCAGGCATTTTGATCTGTTAAAGACAAGTTCCCTACAACAGTCACTGCTTTGCCCATCCATGGCTAGTCCCTGGAGGTACCATGACAACAGGTCTCTCACCCAGGTGACATTGATGGAATCTATGATATTTGTTGTGGCTGTATTTTAAAAAAAGAAAAAAAGCAAAGAATTGCATTTCTGTTGGCTGAGGTTGGAAATAACTCTGTTTACTCTTCCTGTCTGAAAAATATGTCTGAAGGACAGAAGCATATTCCAAAAATCCTCAGATGCATCTATAGGGAAATAAAAATAGATATGTTAGTAGGGAGTAAAAAGAGTATCAATATTCTGCAAAATCTAGTAAAAATGATTGTGAAATGCTTTGTGACATATTTTAAGGGAACAGGGGAATAATTTCCACTCTCTTGCTCTGTCTGTTCTTTGCAGCTTCACTCTGGAAATTTCTCTCAGGCCCTGCAGGTTCCTTTCCCAGGGTACATGGGGGAGTTGAGTGTCTGCACAGACAAAGCATACTCTTCCTGTTCCCAAACCTCACTGGACTGCCCAAGTTACAGTGGTCCATGCTGAGGCAGAATTACCTACTGGCCAATTAAAGCAGTAATACAATAGTTTAGTGGGTTTTTTTAAAATGCGGGCAGCCCTCTGGTTCTTCTGTGGCATAATTTCTTCTGAATCTTTTATAGACGTATCCCAGCTACATTCCCAGGCATGGATTATTGTCTGTCTTCATTGCAACAAGCACATACTCAAATCAAAATGTGAAGGTGTAATAAGTGAAAGCCCTTTGTATTTGAAAAGGTGCGTTCTCATGCTTCAACTTTCACTTGGTGAAGCTAAAACACTTCCCTGTGTGCCCTGAATAAAAGTGGGTGGGTTTAAAGAGGATTACTGTCTCTAATTTGGAAATGCTTCACATTCTCTAGGTGGTGTCAAAAGAGGTGACAGACACTCTCCCAGCTTATGGCTCTGTCTGCGGTGCCCAAGCTCTCAGGCTTGGTCCAAGGCTGTACCACCATTGTGGTTAACACAAGGTTGGAACATTATTGTGAGAGTTTTGTTCTGACGGCTCATGAGAAACCAGTGTGCTACTGGGATGAGAGTGTCTGAGAATGGTGTTCTTCCCCTCTGCAGAAGCTGCCAGCCAGGGGTTAGCCTGGAGCGTGTTCTAGACAGGGACTAGTGCTGATTTCTGTAGAGGAGCAAAACTCCTGTGAGATGTTTGTCACTTTCACAAGATTTTGGGCTGTTTTTGGACATACATCATTTGGAGATAAAAAATCTTTGGTATATTTCATCTGTAGAGCAACTTCCTGTGTGAATGGTTAGTTTGAAGTATCACAGAAAAATGTTTTCCAAAGGTGTAAGTACACAATTTATGCATTTGCAACTTTCCTGAGCTCTCCATCACCACAGCATCCTGTGCTTTGTAAACTCAAATGTGTTTATCCTGACAGCACTGTGGCACAATGAGGCTGGGATCACACAGACCTTCAGCACACTGGGCTCAGCCCTGCAGGGAGAATATCCATGGCCTCACTTTTCAAGTTATTCCCTGAGTTGTAGTGCCTTAGAGGATCAAGGCACAGCTCACTTTGACATCAGCTGAAGCTGTTGAGTAATCAGCATTTTACAAATCTAGACCCAGCCTCTCATGCTGAACATAGAATGATGAACATACAATTAGTAACTATTTCTGCAACTGGTGATTGGACAAGAACTCCTAGCAGAGGTGTCTCCAGGGAAATATTGTTACCCAATTTTGAGGCCATCCATTCATCTTCCTGCAGTTCTTCCTCTCCCCCTTCACCTTTCACTCCTGAACTGGGGGAGAACCCAACATTCCTGCACACAGGAATCTCACCAATTCCAGCCCAGGGGGTTATTCCCGAAGCTTTTCTCCCCCATCTGAAGGGATACATTTAGGAATATTTGTTTGCTGCATGAGGCACATGCATAGTGTCTTGGTTCCAGCCAGGACAGGGTTAATTTTTGCAGTAACCAGGAGAGGGCATGGCCAGGACCTAGAGGTTATCCTATACTGGCATTGCTAGGAGAAGGATTCCTTCCAGCTGAGTAAGCCTGGCTGAGGGTATCTTGCCTATCTTGTACACTTTTGTTATTAATATTGTTGCTGTTACTGTTTGCTTTCTTATCTCATTGCTGTTTCCAGTAAATTGTTCTTATCTCAACACATGATTTTCACCAATTCTCTTCAGCCACTGCAGAGAGTGGGGACAGGGATGTGAGCATCACATGTTTTGGAGAGTCTCAGTGGGAGGACTAAATTGGGGAGTACCATTCACAAATCACGACACACATGCACCTTTCTTTTGACATTTTTTGAACTTCTGATGAAATGACCTTGTAGTAATTATTTTATCATGCCTATTTGTCTAAGTAAATCTAAACTGCCAAATATGAAGCAAAGCCTGTATCTGACAATACATTGTCATTCATATGATGGAGCATGAACATGCCTCTAATATAACAGCCCTGGCTTCTGCAAAAGGAGCAGACAGGATAAATGCTAGAAGGAGTAAAATCGCAGCATACCTTGCACGTGCTGCTTGTAAGGGCATGATGATGTGGTAAAGGCTCTGTGAACTCTCTAAAGAGAGATCAAGATCTAACTTTATCCTAAATCACAGTCCTTGGAAGCCATCAACCCTTTCCAGGTCATGCCTTTGCACAGCACATTCAAGGGGTGGTAGAAGTGTTGGTCTCCTAAGTCAGGCTGAGAGCCAATAAAGAGATTTATGGCCTCTCTGGGGGACTGCTGCTGTCCAGAGGTGGTGAATGTGTCAGTTTATAGGGCTCTGATCTTACCAAGTCATGACTAGAAAGCAAGATAAGAATAATCTCTCACTGTAATGTGTCTCGGCCTCAAACATTCTTTCTCTGCCCCACTTCTGCTCTGCTCTCCTTTTTTGTGGGTGATTAGTATTAATGGGGATTAAAAAAATTGCATTGCACTGGTTAGCTCTGCTAAACAGCTACTTTTGGTTCTCTCGCATGCATCTGAATCCAGGCTAATCCATCATGGACTTTTAAGTTGGTGCCCTTGTGTTAGAAGTGGAATTTGCCCCAGGACATAGGAAGATACAGAACTGGGCTAATTCATCCTTCCCTTTCCGAGTTCTTTTTAAAGGTACAACTTGGTGTTGCTTTGTGGCATTGCTGTAACAATGACTTGAGAGTTACAGTAATGTCTGGGACACCTGTAAGGAGATGGGCGTAGGTTCTCTTTCAGGGGTATAAGCAAACTTTGAGGACATTGGAAGGACCTGTACTTAATAGCTTAGATGTGGAAGCAGTATGGCAGTCATTGTCCAGCCAGGTTAAAAGTGGTTGTTTGCAGAAGTGACAGGATCATATTTATTTTCCTCAGTGTGTGTGAAGCGTGCTCTGTGGGGATGGACTTTGGGCCAGGACACCTTGTACCTCCTGTACAAGATAGGCAGCAAGGGGCAAATGTGATGAGCTTTGAACAAAGGGGAAGAAGGCTATTCCAGCCAAATTAAACAATACCTGCATTGGAAAATGGGGCCTGCCTCAGTGTTTGCTTTAGGATCATGTTGTGATGGCTCTTAGACAACTCGTGTCACATCTCACAATGGTCTGTTGGCTGCATGGCTCGTGGTCTGAGTGTGAAGCACAAAGCTGCTTCTGCTCAGGGCAAGGGAGCAGCAGCCAGCCAGCACCCTGGCCAGGCTCTGTGCAGGAGAGCAGATGTCCTTCTCAGAGGCTTTCCTGGAGACCCAAAGGGCACAATCTGGCCTGTGCAGTAGGTTGGGCCCATGACCCTTGATCATATTTGAACATCCCAGCAGGCTGATGCAGCATGAGGGCCATGAACCCCAGGAGCTACTTGGGAAGGGCTGCAATGTGTCAACCTCCCCCTCTAGAACAGTCCTACTTCCAGGTTCTTTGCTAGCTACAGCCTCAATAAAAGTAGAGACAGACTTTTCTATAGCTTTAAGCTGATCTTTCTCAAATGCTCAAGTATAGTGGAGTTTGCCATGGGGCATTGTGTCACCAGCAGCCTACAACAGCTCATAACTGGTCTATTAACATTCATGTCAGGTGCAGTAATTCAGATTCCTCTGAACTTTCTATAAGCAAAGAACAAATTGAAACATTTTTGAATTGTCTTTTCTCTATGAACCACAGTTTGGCTTGCCAGAGCCATAAAGATGTAATTCAGAGCAATACAGTGGGTGTAATCACACCTCTGTCCTGGACTGGGGAATATTTTGCAGACTGATTAGACTGTAGGAAGTGTGGTAAAATAGGAGGTGACTGCTAATGGGAAGTCAACTGTTAGGCAAAGGAAAGAAATGAGCAAAAAATCCTCACTCCAAAAAGTAGGCACTCAGTCTCTGTTCTAGAAAAAGTCATCTGGTTGCTTTATTTGCTGAATCAAATTTACTATAATTATATTCCAAGTAGTCTCTTCCCCACTACTGTGTGGTCTTTTTCGATTCCATCATTATTAAATGTTTCTACTGCTTATTTATGTAAAGGACTGGATCCAACACGCTGAAGTCAAAGGGAGTCTCTCTTGCCTTCCCTAGTACGTTAAGCTAGTGAGCTTTCTAAGGCAGTTCCAGAGTCCTTACACAGATTTTTGAAATAATTTATATTTATTATTTAAAAATAAGAAAAAACCCCCAAAATAAACACAAAACATTCTTAGGGCTGTTTTTGATGCTGGAATCATGGGCTTCACTCTGGAGCATTTTGCAGTCTGCAATGGAGTCAAAACCAACACTGAATATGTACTCAGCAGTGCTCCTCCACATGCTGTCCTCCTCAGCAGCTGTGCAGGGCTAGAAATGAGCCAAGTTTTGGTGAGTATCTGCCCTGTTGTACTGCTGATTAGATCTGAGTTTGTACAGTATCTTGCGAAACAGCAATAGTTTTGGAGATGTGCTGCCTTACACAGCTCACTTCCTGCCTCTCTCTTCTTTTACCTAGTTTGTAGTTTTCTGTCTGAGGCCCAGGGCATGTTCAGGAACATGTCTTTAATGTCTTCATTTGCATCCCACATCCCAAGTTTATCTCCACATCAAGTGTAAGTGAAGTTGAATTTTTGTTCAAACTGTCATAAAAGCCAAACCCAAAGTATACAAAATCCCATCAGAAATCTCAATTAACTTTGTTACATTTCCTTCTTAACATCTGAAATGCTAAGAATCTGAATGAAAGGGAAAGGAATCTGTTTTCCACTTGCCAGCAGTGGGCAGTGACCATGTCACCAGCAGAGCATCCCTTGCAGGTACCATTGCACTGACCTGCCTCCTGCAAGTGCACTGGTGTGCAGGGGGGACACAGCAGGCCGTGGGAACACAGTGACATCTCATGGTCTCTGGACAGCCCCTGCAGGAGCTGGGGCAGGGAGAGCCTGCCCAAAGCATGGCTGCAAGAGCCCCAGCTCAGCCAGCCCTGGCAGAGACCCACATTGATGCAGGAGGGTCTGTGTCACTGCTTCCATCTCTGCCCTGACTTGCTGCCAATCTCAAGGAAATCTTTTCAATTATGTTTCTGTTTACTCCGTTATCAAGTGAACATGGGTCCTCTCTACCTCTACCTAAAACTCCTTTTTTCCTCATAATATTCTAGTAATGTATGAGATCCAAGACTGTAGTTTAAAACTAATAACAGATCACCGAATCATTCAAAGAACTACCGTAACAATTATTACTTGCCTGGGAGACTGTCAATCCGCTTTTTTTTTTTTTTTCTGTATTTAAGATTTTTCATGCTTCATCTTAAACAACATTACTTTCCACATAGGTATATACAAAGAGCTTCACACAAACTTTAGCTTTAGTAAGGATTCTACTTGTATTTAAAACCCCTAGGCTCAATTAGTGTTGGCCAAGACCACTTGTAGTTGACAGTGTGTTCGCGAGGTTATAAATAGACCCGTCAGAGCTCTAACATGTGCCAGGCAGATATTTGATCGTTAACATTGACTGAAAGTGTGAACCTGGGTAAGGAGTGATTTATGTCTAGATGAGATTGCAGAGTTAAGGATAATGATGTAGCCAGAACCAGTAGTGATCTGTAAGGCATTAAATTGGTCAGAGCCTGTCCTGTTTCCTGATGGATGCAGAAGTGCGTGGGAAGTGAGCAGAGGAGAGCACAGCGAGGGCGAAGGGCAGTGTGGGAGCTGTGGGAGCTAGCCTGCCACTAGCACTCGGAGAAACAGGATGTGTTGGCATTTGCTGCTGCCAGTGGTGCCAATGGCTATAGTTGATGGGTGCCCCTGTCCCCACACATCTGACGATTTTGAATAGTTGGTGGCTGCACGTCTCTCTTACTGGCTGGAGGCTGCACACTCCAGGGCCGTACAGCTTTTACATTCTCATCTGCCATCCTTAAACTGAATGATACATACCTTGCTGTCACTATACATAGTACAGAACAGTAGATTGTCTGTGGCCTATTGCGTTGCTCCATTTTTTGGGTACATATGTGCATTATATATTTCTTCAGATGTTCTCTAGCATAAAGCACAGGGTTACATTCAGTGGTAGGAAGTGTGTGCTCCCAGGTGTGAAGGAGTGCTGAGCTCCCTCACAGTTTGCCAGGGAAGGAGATGACTGTTCAACATAATTGTGTTTCATGAGAACTGTTCAGGATGCCTTCTCACAATGGCAGGTGCATTGCACTCATCTAAGACAACAGGGAAAAGAAGTATTCTGGTGAGAAGAAACACAGAGACAGACAAAGTTTTCAGTCCTTTTTTTCTCATCCCCCAAATCTCTGTCTTTGGAATTGTTTGCTTATTCCTGCTGTCACACAGCTGGGACACCCCAGGCCAGAAGATTCCTAAAATACCTNCAGAAGATTCCTAAAATACCTGGATGATAACTTTTTGGAACAGGTCCTGAGGGAGCCAACTTGGAAAGATGCCATCCTTGGTCTATTGCCTGTCAACAGAGTGGATCTCATGAGCAAAGTGGAGATTGGGGCTGTCTTGACCACAGAGACCACGGAGCCATCGAGTTTAAAATCTCTGGTGACAGGAGGAAAAGTGTCAGAAAAACCTCAGCTCTGGACATGAGGAGAGCAGACCTCATGCTGCTCAGGAAACTGGTGAGTAAAGTCTCCTGGGAAAATGTTTTTGCAGGTGCTGGGATCCATCAGTGCTGGTCACTTTTTAAACATCACCTCCTAAGGACACAGGAGCAGCAATTCCCAAATGTCAGCAGTCAAGCAGGCGAGGCAGAAGGCTGGCTTGGCCAAACAGGGACCTTCTTTTGGAAATAAGGCAAAAAAGGAAGGTGTGTGCCCAGTGGAAGCAAAATCAGGTGACATGGGAAGAACACAGAGATGCTGCTCACCACTGTAGGGAGAAAATTAATGCAGACAAAGCTCAATTGGAATTGGAGCTGCCAGAATTGCGGGGAACAATAAAAGGAGTTTTTTCAAACATATTATGGCAATAAGCAGTGTAAAAAAAACCATCAGCCCATCCCAGGATGAGGATGGTCACCTCACAAACAAGGACGAGGCAGAGCTGTTGAATGCATTCTTTGCCTCCATCTTCAACACAGATGACAGACCAAGGGGGTCTCAGTGCCCTGAGCTGGAGGATCATGACTGTGACAATGGTCAACTCCCACTGATCACTGTGTTGTGACCGTTGTGCAGCACTTCTCCCCTTTCCCAGGGTGTTAAAGACCTGTAGGCAGAAGTACCTGAATGTCTGATATGCACCAGTGAATCTATTTAAAGATACATCTTCTGGCACCTGTCAATAAGTATGCTTAGAATTGAAAATCCACCATAACTAGAGGTTTTTTTGGGAAATGTAGTATAATAGTAATAGTATCTTGGCAATTTTTCGTAAGGCTGATGGTTTGTAGAACTGCTTATTAATGATGGATTTTCTTTGCCCACACTAAGGGAGACAGTCTGTTTATGAGGAAAAATGCAGCTGAAGCCAAAGACTGCCTATCTCAGAAATTTGCTCTGTCACAGTTATGGCAAAACACTGAGCTTGCTTGCTGCTGCCTCCTGGAATAGTGTTTGGAGATGCCTGCTGATTGCAGGATCAGGCAAGGAAAGCATGTGGAAGTCTCCTTCTTAGCTAACTCAGTGGCTGTCTGGGAGTCCTCGCAGACTGGAGTTGAGTTTTGATCCAGTGAAATATCACTTTTTGCCCTGTGTGTGTAACACATTCATCAGAAGGCTACAAGGAATTTCCTGCATAGTGTCTGAGGCAGTACATGTGCTCAGCTTCTCTATTGGAGGATTAGAGACTGAAATGGTGAACTTAATGATCACCTTCTACATCCTCCTGAAAACATTTGGTGAATGTTTTAAATATAGGAGAGGTTAAAATATACTGGGATTTGTTTATTTTAACTACAGAAACCATCAAGTGTTTGCAAAAGAGTGGTTTCTTGAACATTCATGTTGTTATTTGAGTGTGACCAGTAAAGAAAGTTTAGTAAGTTCAATATTTTTTACATTTCCAATATTTTGGTATATATGATATTTTTCACACTTACAATTGGACAAGAAAATTAAAAAGTAGTGGTATGATGATCTCAATAAATTATAGTCATCATTCTGAATGCTGCTACAGTGCCCAGGATTTGAACTGTGTTTTTTGAATGATAAAGCAACAATTTTATAATTTCTGCTAGAAAAATTTGACAAAGCATCTACCTATTACTTCAAAGCTAGTACTTGTAATTGTCTTGGGATATGGGTTGTTTTTAACAAATTATCATAATTTTTGCTCCTATAGTGACAGGAATTGGCACTTTTTCTCTATTTTCAATTTGTCTATAGGCAACTGAAACACTTAAACAGTGAAGAAAACTGTGCAGAACCCTCTTTTTCTCTGGATTTTGTTCTATCAGCTGTGGCTGAAGGATTCTCAGTGCAGGAGCAGTCAGGGCTGTGACCTGCCACCGGTCATGCACAGAAGCCCAGTTCCATTCCAGGTGGATGGTCAGGCTCAGTTGTGAATTTGGGCCTTGGGCCTAAACAAGAATGAAGGTCTGGATCTGGTGATGATATGAACTGATGAAATTTCTGTTCTGTCTATTCCTATTCTATAGGTGCTTATGCTAAGAATGGAGTTAGTCAAAAGGCAGTGTTTCAGAAGATCTTATTAAACGTAATTAACTGTGCAGAATTTTGCCATGCATCTGTCATGGGCATCCAGCATTCAATATGCCTTTGCTTGTGGTTGTGTGACTCTTTACTCATGTTACTCTTTTCTTGGAAACAGTTATTCCCTACCCAGCTTGTCTCACCCACTGGTCAGCTGCTTGTGGATCCTGTTAGGCCTCCTCGATGCTGTAGTGCTCAAGGAATTCCCTGCAGCACCTTCATGCTGCAGCCTCAGCTCTCTTCACCCAGTCAGATTTACCCTGTTGGTCTTTAACATGAAGTTCACCTTTATTTTTATTGCTGTTAATCAGAGTACTTTGCTTCACTAGATATAGTTTAAGGTGCTAAAGGGGGATTGGGGGTTTCAGGGAGGAGTTTTCACTGATTGTTTGCAAGTGGATGTGTTTGCTCTGGTGGGGCTGGGTTGTCCCCCTGCACATCAGCAGAGGTGCCAGGAGGAGGAGGAAAAGCAGGAGGAAGGGTGCAGCTGCAGTAGGCACATGTTGTGAACTAATGTGCAAAAATGCTCTGTGCTTCCAGTTTGTTTCAGAGTAGGATTTCTCATCTGCTGTAATTAAGTGGCTCATGGCTGGATGAAAACAGGACTGCTACTGCAGAGTCCATAGAATATTATGGGTCAGAAGGGACCCCTAGAGGTCATCTAGTCCATCAAGTTCTCTTCCAATGCTTTTTCTTAGGAAGTTATTAACTCCCAGTAGCCTCGTTGTTTTGCATTAGGATTTGATATTCAATCTTGGGCTCCCTCCACCTCTGGATACATGACAGACTAACTTATTTTCTTGCTGTGTGCTCTAATTAAGAAAAAAACCTCTTTCAGTCCATTGAGAAGGACTCACTTGGGTTCCCAACACAGTGTAGGATGACTGTGTGCTCACGGTGTGGTGCTTGGACAATGCCTGCATTCCTGCTTGGAGCAAGAGAGGATGTGGGTGGCATTTTGTCACCTTGTTTGCAGGAATCTTGTCAGCTCATGGCCATTGCTTTTAGAAGTTCCCAATCATTGGTAGTGAATTATTATCTCTTTTCCAATTTCCCAGCTTGCCTCAGCCCTTCACGAAGTAGAGCTAGGCTGCAAATCAAAGCCTTCACTAGCAGAAACTGATTAACTTACTTTGGATATTTTGGCAGAATCTGATCCCTAGAAAAACAGATGCTCTCAGATATAGTATCTTAAAAAAATAAAACTCTGCAGTTGGTTGCTCAATTTATAGCAAATTATTCTCTGACAGCAGTGACTGATGGCAGCTCCAGCCCAGGACCCTGAGCACCATGAGGCAGCAGCTTTGTCAGGAGACTTCAGCAAAAGTCTCTCTTTGTCTTTAGGTCTAGGGTTGGAAAGAGGCAGGTAACATCCCATGTTGGAGCTGACTAATTAATCTTTCGGTGCAAGGATTCCCTTTGGTGTTATCCCCAAAGTCCTACTGTGTACAGCTGTCGCCACGGCAATTATAAAAGACTACTCTGTCTGACTGTCTTTCTCCTCACCAGGTTCTTCTTAAGGAAAATAAAAGCTGAGACATACCTTAGAGCAGATTTGCTGCCTGTGAAAACTCTGATCTTAGTTAAAAAGTCCCCTGAGGACCATCCTTTAGTCTGTCCCCAGCTACCTCTGATACAATACCCCAATTTCAGCCAGACTCACTGGCTGA
This sequence comes from Atrichornis clamosus, assembly GCA_013400975.1. NCBI lineage: Eukaryota > Metazoa > Chordata > Aves > Passeriformes > Menuridae > Atrichornis > Atrichornis clamosus. The sequence goes on along the minus strand of WBMZ01006352.1, from coordinate 6,414 downwards.
GGCTGAGGTGCTGCAGCAGAGCCCTGGGGCTGTGGCTGGACATGAATGGCCTTGGACAGCTGGGATGAGGACTTTGATCCCAGGAGAGCTACAAACACCCTTAGTGAGCATGGACAAGCCCTTTGAGGTCTGTGTGATCAATAAAATTTAGATCCAGAATGTTTTTATATAGATAGCCAGGCACTGGACAGGAGGTTGGAGTTTTTTTTTCCCCCTTGAAAATATTTGAAGAGTTTTGGCTGCCTTTTATCTCCCTTGAAGCCCTAAACAGCTGTGGCACATCTTAAAATGCAAGCAGATATCTATCTGCTTTTTCAGGTACCTAAATACATTTAAAAATTTGGCTGATAGTTCACTCTGTTTCTTTTCTTCCCTGTAAAATAGAGAAGGATATTGCCGAAAGGATAAAGTTCATTCCTAACAGTAAGGAGAGGACTATTTGGGAATAAAAATGGGTCACGTATAGGAAAATGCTGTGTGGTATTTTACCCAAATAAGGTGCTCAGCAGGGACTACTACAGGGATCTTTCTGTTGCCTTCAACTCCATTCCTAACATATGCTGTGACTTCTGGTTAAGAAAAAATACCTGATGCTGGAGAATAACATTACACCAAGTCACTTCAACAGTAGCACAAAGGTGATGACTGACTTGTAGGCTTAGGGAAGAAGTTAGTCCACAGGCATGCGCAGAATAAAATCCTAGAGACTGGTATAATACCAGCTCTGGTATAACTCCTGTGGGAGCATCAAAGCCTAATATTTGGAAAAATACCTCTCAATAGTTCCCTGAAGCTCCTCAAACACTCGTTCACTCTATTCCTCCTCAAGAGAATAGACTTTGCTTCCAGAAAGCAGTGCTAGTTCAAACTGTTGACCAGCCTTCTTATGAAGCAACTTTCCTGTGCCTTTTGCCCTGGTGAAAGAGCAAAGAAGGCTTTAATGGAATATTTTAAATTCTGATGACCATAAACCTTTTATCTAAAACTCTCAAATGTGCTCATTCTTCAGAGTGATGCCTAATAAAAGCAGTAAACCAGGACTTTCCCTGCAGCTCTGTTACCCTTGTACCTCCCTGTGGTTTCCTCTTTTCAGAACGCATCCATCAAAAGTCAGCATATGCTCTTTTGCTCTTGTAGCTATGAATAAGGCTGGTGACACCAGAAATTATTTTCCAAAGACTTCACATAAAAAAAATCTGTTAATTAAGATCTTTTATGACTTTGATATTTGCATGTCATATGTTAAAATAAAGCTGCAGGATTTTATGCTATCTTTGGATTAAGTTTGAAATGATTATGCTAAAAAGCCATGCACTCCATAGCTTGAGGGTGTATATCTAGAACCTTCTACATTTCTTGATCTACAGAAAGACAGTCCTTCCATTCACAGATCTCCAAACACTTTCTTAGTACCTGTATTTAATTTCAGACCCTGTGGTGTTGTCAGTGTTCTTCTGTTGCCCTATATGTGGTAACACTTCTGTGATTGTACAGTTGAGTTTGTTTTGTTTAAATAGAGCCCATTATTTTAACTTCTTCTATGGAATATGTTCCTTCAGGACTGTTCAAGAATCCTTGTATCACTGGCTACCTGAGGAAGAGACATGATTGTGGCAGGCCCTGCTCTCTATATCTTGTCCCCACACCACCTCTGTCCTGTGAGGTTCCTGCTCAAACCCTGTCCCACATAACCAGAGGACTAGCATGTGGTAACACAGACCTTTCCCACGGGAACTTTTCTCTTCTTCTTTCTATGTTTTGTAAATAGAGATAAAAGCTTGGATGTTATTGAAAACTGTCTCTGGAAAGATGGACATTCTACCTGGCCTATCGGCCTAGGGGGAGGTTATGAATTGACCCAATCCGGACGACCTTTGGAAAGTCTATGTAAGTTTTAGAATTAAATAATAAATTCAGATCTTCTGCCTCACCCGAACTCGTCTGGTTCTTTCGCTCTGCCAGTGGTTCAACAGTGACACTGGCGAGCCTGGAGGATGACACATCATTCCACCTGTGGCCTGAAGCTTTGAAAAATCCCAACTGGAGAGCAGGCTGAGCTTTTTGTGGCTGTGGCGAGGGATAGCCTTGTGCTCAGGGACACTCAGAAAAAGTAAATCAAAGCATTCACATTGGGAGTAAAGTTACATATCTGTGTTTAGGGCAAATGGCCACAAGTTAGCAGCCACACTGAGTGTCTCAGTGTTTGTGTCTCCATGTGGGGCAGAACTCAGAGGGTCAGGCTGCACTGGGAGACTGTGGGCTGTGTTTTTTGTCATAGAAATGAAGAAGCAGAAGCAGATAAGGACTTTGTGTGAATTGCTGTTGAATGTGACTGTGTAAAAGTGATGCTCTCAGTATCTGAAGTAAACTTAATATTTTAAATCATTTTTAAGAACATTTGTAATCCTTAATACTTACTACAGGCTACAAAACTGAATAAATGTTTCAGGCATCCTATGCTGCTAATGAACAGGCTAAAATTTTTGTGTTACAAACTAACCTCCAAAGGTCAGTGGCAGTTTAAAAAATATGTGTTCGGTTCATGGAGAGGTTCTGAACAGAAAACCCAGCACCAAAGAATTTATAGATACTTAACCTGTTCCAGACTGGTTAATAAATTTCACAATTACCTGAAATGCTAGAACTTCCCCTATTAGCAGTAACTGGTGTGGAGCCTTCAGTGTGGGAAAGCTGTAAACCGGTGGGATTAGCTCCTCGTTGTCCTTGCCAGGGCTTGGGCTCTGAGCTGCACAACTTGCTTTCTTTCTCCATGTTCAGTTAACATGTGTCTGTGCTGGGGGTTGTTTTTCGTGGCTGGTAAATGACACACTCAGGTCTTGGTTTGCAAAACTGTTTCTGATTATTGGGAGTTAGCTGCAGGTAAAACCCTGCCATACTTTGTTTCTTATATTGAGATCTATCTTTTTGGAAATGTGTCTTTCTCTTATTACTGTGTCCAAGTAGGGAAAAAAACAATTGGGTCATAGTGAAGCAATATCATGTCACGTAGGTTGACGAGAATTGAGGCAGTCCTGCCCATCCTTTATTTTATACCCTGTCCATCAGTAAACTGCCATGGGAGTGATGGAGTGAGCTTATGATCAGTGCAGAATGGACATGAGAATCTAGTATTTGACTTGTCATTTTAATGACAGGTTTGGGGATGAGTTGTTGCATAGGACTCCAGCAGATGCTGCTGGTTTTAAACCCCTCTAGTTTCATATGTTGTGTAATTGCTAAGCAAGTGGTAGCCTATAGAGTTGACCTGCTGTGAATTCTTTAGTTATTCCTTCTGTACTTTAGCTACTGCTAGTATCAGCACAGAACTCAAAAGCCACATCACAATGTAGATAATGAGTTGAAAATATCAGAAACAAATTCAGATCTAAAATCAAAATTTCCCCTCATTTAAATGTGCTTTGAATCTGCATTTCTTTAGAGTGTGATGACGTAGAGGCCAGGAAGCCTTTCTGGCTGAACTGCTTGGTACTTGGGTGTGGTTTGAACCCCTGAGTAATAGGTCATCTGAGCTACATGGACTGACAGAAATAAGACAGCTTTTCTTGGTGCTTGACACCAGTCATCAGCTGCCTCCAGTCTGTCCTGCTCAATTGCCATTCTCATTTTGTTGAAAGGTTTGGTTCCTTAGTTGATTTTTTGGATGTGCAAGAATAGTGCTTACTCTTTTTCTTTGGATGATCTGGAACAGCAGCAGCAGAGGAAATAGAGTAAACTGGAGACTACATGACTTCTCTCAAAGTTCCTGTGGAGGAAGATCATCCGTAGAAAGTAAAGCCCATGGACTAGGTCAGCTGCAGCAGCCCTTGCTCTGGTTTGTTGGTTTAAAAAAAAGTCTTTTTATCAGCCCATGAGATAGAGCTTGTGCAGAAGAAAGGGACAGGAGGACAGACAAGGGAAAGCTGCTCTCTGCCTTGGTTATGCTTCAGTGGCCTAAACTGGGAATATGGCAAAGAGGAACAGAGCCTGTGTGGTGGCACTGGAGTTATTGGCCTTCTGGGAGGTATTCAGAGTTCTAGCTTAGTGCATTAATTCTGAGAATCCCAATGGATAATATAGGGCTTTTCTCATTATTTTGAATTCTGGTTGGGCCTTATTCCCACTACCCAAGTAGTGGTCAATTTGATTCAGCGTTCATGTAGTTTTTAGTTTCTTTTGTTTGTAGTAATTTTGTTTACATCCTTCTCGTGCTTCAATTTATTGACTTGTCATTTCCTATTAAATTAGTGAAATGTGATAGATGACCCATTGCAGGGGCTCTTCTCATAGGCCACTGACCATCAGCACAGCGGGTAGAAGTTGAGGTGCCCAGGCCCACTTTCCCTGGTGCAGGGCTCACGCACCACCTGCCCTCCCCAAGGCTGCCTGCTTTGCCACCCACATGCCAGCAAACCTGGGATCCATCACCCTTAGGCAAAACACAGAGTGCTGTTGCAGTTGACTGTACATCCCATTCTTGTCCTTTTTAGTAAGTATCCTTTAAGCATAGACCTTAGGGCTTTTTGATTGCCTGGCCCTGCTTGAACACAGCTTTAAATAAAAATAACCTTTCCAGTCCAAGCTTGTTCTGCTCGTAGCATCTGGGAGGTATTATCTATTTGGGCTTGCATTTGAATGCTAGGTGCTAATTTCAGACACATGTCTATCACTTGAACATAAAATGTGCAGCTGCAGCAGGCCCAAATGATTAGTACCTCTAAGTGGCAGCCCTTTGATTCTTTCTCCTCTGTCTGTAGTATTTATATGAGTACCCATGGTGTGATTCATTTCCTCTCCCTCCAGCTACCTGAAAGGTGGATTTTGAGACCAGATTTTACCCTAAGGCCCAGTTACAGTCAAGGGGGAGTGATCCACAGGACAGTCTGCCCATTGAAGAGAAAGTAGGATAAATTATTTATTGATTTCCACTCTTCACTGACTGTTCTTTAGACACAATGCCTAAATTTTTGATGCACTAAACAGGAAAAAATTAATTCCAAACAAAAAATTGATGTGATAGACATCTCATGTGTGGAGCTTGTGGCTCCACTTTGTGTTACCAGGGGTTAGCAAATGTGGCAATGCCTCTTCCTGTCCCTAAAGTAGCTGCCCTGCTTGTCCCTAAATGTAACCATTGCTTTTATTTTCTTCTTTTAAAGCAGTGTCCAACATTAGGCTCCAGGATCCTTCTTTTATGGACAGTACAGAAGAGTTTTAGAGGTGCTAAGAAACTAGTGATTCACATCAAACCCATTTCTCTTTGTCATTGGCAATGTGAGGTAGGATGCCTTGCTTGGGACCTTGATTAGTAACTGCAGCCGCTGCTAATTGGACTGCAGGCCATGTGCTGGAGTGGCAGCAGCTCCCTTATGCATGTGTAGGAAAATTAGCCCTTTCTGGAGGCAGTTATCTCTCAGTTATTTGTTCAGCTAGTGATTGATTGCTGACTCATTCAAAACTTGGTATTACTCAGCCTGACAGGGTCTTCAGGTTGTTACTCAAATCACAGACTTCATTTTTCAAAGCAAATTGAGCTGCAAATAATATGAAGATGTGTAAACTTTGAGAGGCTTTGGAAAAAAACTTGGCATAACTTGACCTGGTATCTACATTTTTTTTAAAAAAGCTCAGTTTGAGTAAAACATAGGTTGTTTTGGTTGTTTGGTTTTGTTTTTTTTTAATTTGGATTTATTTTGAACATTTTGCTAGTGGTTTAATATACTTATTGCTCAGTACTGCATCATTCTGCAGCTCTTCAGACCTTTGGTTCTCTTGCATGTGATTCCTTACTTAAAGCTGCTTTACCAAAGTGGGAAGTGATTTCATAGTTAGACACAGAGCATGGGGGTCAATCACATGCACACATTTTGAACCAGAAACACCTGGTACGTGGGAAATGTTAGGGTCAGAAAATTGATTTTTCTTGCAGTTTCTGTATAAAAGCTCAAACTTATCTCAGTTCTCAAAACATGAAAAAACTTGTTTTCTTTGGTCAGAATTTTAAGAAATATCTGGTTTTAGTCAAAGGATATAAGTGTCCCAAAGACCCTGCAACTCCTGATTGCTGTATATTCTCCCTAGGAGAAGTGTTTTTTGCCATTGTGATTAGTGCATCCTTGTGAGTGTGAAGCAAGAAAATCCCATGAAAGTCCTGTGACCTGTATACTCTAGCAATGAGTCCTGTTGTCAACTGAACAAACTGTAGTGTTAGATGTCTTTAAAAATTAACAAAATAGTCTCATTTATTACTGCAGTTGACTGTCCTCTGATCCTTGCATATGCCTTACTCTTGGTAGGAACAAGTTAACCTCTATGACCTGCACTGTGAGGAGAGAGACCTTATATGTGCATGTATGTAAGTAAAGGCACTTTTTAAATCCCAGACTCTACCTTATTATTTGTCTTAGTTTGAAAGGC